>JAXGGA010005574.1:0-77098 GCA_038373865.1 Uloborus plumipes
AAAATCTAACTATGTTTCTGCCACTATATAAGAAGTCTATGAATTTTAATATGTAAAGTTTATTCTAAAATCAATGAAGTAATTTTCATTATGCGCAAATAAATTGCAAATCGAACGAAAGCAAATATCTCTATGTGACTTTCCAATCATGTGTCAGCTTAAAAATATTCTAAGCTAAAAAACAATTTGCTTGAAGAATGAAACGAATAGTTAAAGAATGAAATTTACTTCGTGAATTTGAAGCGAAAATAACACACAAAAAAAAAAAAGAAAGAAAGACCTTGCAAGCAATTGCACCTTGCATACAGACTAATTTCACACTGTTATATCAATGTATCCTGCCATTTTAATGTCAAGATAATATGTATGCAAGATTACAATAGCTACCACTTCTTGCATGCAGATTGATTTCACACTGTTATGCCAACATTTTGATGCTTCAAAGGCAGAGCCCACCCTGTAACTCGACTGATATTAGGCTGTGTAGCGTCCCACTTTAGTTAAGCCTTTACCGACGATAGTTTTTGTATAGTAACTTTTGTTTGTATCGAGTAGCAACAATATACTGATAGATACGAATCTTGTAAATAAATTTAGTCGTTCTTACTACTCTGATAAAAGGCGTCTGGTTATTATTGTAAAGTACATATTCAACTACATCCTTACGACCAACCCACATCTGGTGACTCAAGGACGTGATTAGAACTGCAATAAGTGATTAAAGTAATAGTTTCATTTATGCTAAAAGTGTAAAAATATTTTCGCCATTTTCATTACTACACCGTCATTTTCATTACTGCGCCATTTTTTTTTCGTCAACATGACAGAGGAGAAATTAAATTTGGAACAAAGTAAGGAGTTAATGAATAAACAAGATAGAAATGTTGATATTGAACAGGAAATAAGTAGAGTAGCTGTGAAACCACCAGCGTTCTGGAAAAACAAACCCAAGTTGTGGTTTATCCAGTTAGAGGCCCAATTTTCGAACAGTGGCATTGCGAACGATTTAACGAAGTATAATACTGTTGTCGCAGCATTGGATGAAAATGTGTTAGACTTTGTCATCGATATATTATCTGAGCCACCTAACGCGAATAAATATGATGTTCTCAAGAATGCGTTATTGGCTAGATTGACAGACACAGAAGAATCACGAATTAAAAAACTGTTAACTGACATTGACCTTGGGGACAAACGTCCTTCGGACTTGTTGCGTCACATGAAAGGTTTAGCTGGAAGCTCCATATCGGAAGAAGTAATTAAATCACTATGGCTTCAGCGCCTACCGCAACACGCTCAAGCTATTTTGTCAATAAGTAATGACTCTCTTGACAACATTGCACAAATGGCCGACAAAATATTAAGTGTTTATAATGCTTCAGAAGCATTTTCAGTCACAAAAAGTGGCACTGTCCCTACTTGTTCGTCCTCCATGGAAGGTGTTACAAGCAAAAGAATAGATGCGTTGGAGGCTAATATTGCATCACTGGCAGAAAAAATTGACAACCTCTCATTCCGCCACCGACCCCGTAGCAGGTCTGGAAATTTCCGAGGGAGGAATAATAGATCCAGATCGCGTTCTGCAGAGCACAAATATTGCTGGTACCACTACAAATTCGGAAATAAGTCAACAAAATGTGTGAAACCTTGCCAATTTGGAAGCCAAGAAGAATCGGAAAACTAGTTGACCGATCCCTTGAAGAGGCCAAGGACTACGGTCGGGTTAATTGCCGCCTCTTTCTATATGACAAATCAACTCATGAAAAATATTTAATTGACACAGGTGCCGATGTGTCCGTTATTCCATCCAAATCAAGAAAGCGAACTCCTTCTGAATTTAAATTATTTGCCGCCAACTCAACGCCAATTAACACTTATGGAACTAAATTACTTAGATTAGATCTCGGCTTAAGGAGAAAATTTGACTGGCAGTTCATTGTAGCTGATGTTACAAGACCCATTATAGGAGCAGACTTCCTGCGGAATTTTGGTCTTCTCGTGGATATTAGGCAAAAGCGTTTAATCGATCCCTTAACTTCACTTCATGCACCAGCTAAAATTATAAAAGGACCGTCCTCATCATTGACTCCACTTGATTCCGATAATCTGGATAATGACATTCTTATTCTTTTAGAAAAATTCAAAAGTATAACGTCGGAAAATTTTAGTCTAAATAGAGCTCAAATAAAACATAACGTTACTCACTCAATAGTCACAAGAGGCCCACCAGTTGTTTCCAAGGTTCGTAGATTACCTCCCGATAAATTGAAGATTGCAAAGGCTGAATTTGAGTACATGCTTGAGCAAGGCATTTGTCGCCCCTCGAATAGCTCATGGTCCAGCCCCTTACATCTAGTAAAGAAGAAAGACGGTTCATGGAGACCATGTGGTGATTACCGAGCCCTAAATACCGCTACACAAGCCGATCGGTACCCCTTACCTCATCTGCATGATTTCACTCATCAGCTGGAAGGACGTACTATGTTTTCTACCTTAGACCTTCACCGGGCATACCATCAGTTACCCATGGAAGAGTCAGATATTCAAAAAACTGCAATCTGTACACCATTTGGATTATATGAATTCCCATTTATGACGTTTGGACTTAGAAATGCTGCACAGACGTTTCAAAGATTCATCCACTCTGTGCTTCGTGGTTTTGATTTTTGTTTCCCTTACATTGATGACATTCTCATTGCTTCGCACAATCGCAAGGAACACTTCCAACATCTTGAGATGGTTTTCCAAAGATTACACGAATATGGACTAACACTTAAACTCAGTAAATGCGTTTTCGCCCAACCAGAGGTTAAGTATTTGGGTCACATCGTCTCAGCCAAAGGCATCAAACCAACTGATGACAGAGTTAAGGCTATCACAGACATGGAACGACCGACAACGGTGAAACAACTACGAAGATTTTTAGGTATGATCAATTTCTATAGACGTTTTATTCCCCATGCTGCTCATAACCAATCAATTCTTAACAACTATTTAGTCAACAGTAAGAAAAATGACAACCGAAAAATAGAGTGGACAGATGAAGCTTCACATGCATTTGAAACATGTAAAGAGCAGCTTCGTACAGCAGCAACGCTTGTTCATCCATCACAGATAGCAAAACTCGCTCTAATGGTGGATGCTTCTGATAAAGCAATAGGAGGAGTCCTGCAACAGTTCAGTAACAGACACTGGCAGCCAATTGGATTTTTCTCGGCACGTTTAACATCAACACAGCAAAATTACTCCACCTACGACAGAGAACTCTTAAGTGCTTATTCGTCCATCAAGCATTTCCGATACTTGCTGGAGGGCCGAGAATTCACATTATTCACGGACCATAAGCCACTTACATTCGCATTTTGTCAAAAGCTGGAAAAAGCTTCTCCACGTCAGCAAAGGCATCTAGAATTCATTGCACAATTCACAGTGGACATCCAACACATTTCAGGAAAGGATAATTGCGTAGCAGATACACTTTCAAGAGTAGAGGAATTACAAATAGGTTCACAAATTAACTACGAAGAAATAGCCCAAGCTCAAGAATTTGATACCGAACTGAAAGATATGCTCTCATCTCCAGAGTCTTCTTTACAGTTAGTAAAATTACCTATTGTTGGATCCGATCGCTTTTTATACTGCGATGTGTCCCATGAGACAAAACGACCATACATACCACCTGATTTTAGAAAACAAGTATTTCATCATGTTCATGATCTGGCACACCCAGGTATTAAATCTACAGTAAAACTAATCTCTTCAAAGTTTATTTGGCCATCTATCAGGAAAGACTCTAGAAATTGGGCTAAATGTTGCATAAAATGCCAAAAGTCAAAGATTTCCAGACATGTACGCAGTCCGTATCAACAATATCATACAGTAAATCAACGTTTCAGTGAAATAAACCTTGACATTATAGGACCATTGCCAACATCAGAAGGATATCGATATTGCCTTAATATCATCGACCGTTATTCGCGTTGGCCAGAAGCAACGCCCATACCGGATATAGAAGCCGAAACAGTTGCAGATGCGTTAGTAAAAACATGGATAGCTCGTTTTGGATCTCCTACTATTATCATAACCGATCAAGGACGTCAATTCGAATCAAATTTATTTTACGAATTATCAAAGCTCATAGGGTATAAAAGGCAACGCACAGTAGCTTATCATCCTCAAGCTAACGGGGCAGTGGAACGCTGGCACCGTACGTTAAAAGCTGCCATTATGTGCCATGAAAATCAAAGCTGGACTAAATCACTTCCGATCATTCTGCTTGGATTACGCACAACTTGGCACACAACATTGAGCTCTACGCCAGCCGAACTTCTTTACGGAGAAAATATCCGTTTGCCTTATGATTTCTTGGAAAATACAGAAAGTGAACCACAATCTGAATTTGTAAAAACTCTGAAAAGTAAGATGCAAGACCTTAGACCTGTGTCTTTCACAAATCATTCGAAACAAAAACCATTCGTTTTTTCAGACTTAAAAAGCTGCTCACACGTCTTTGTAAGAACTGATAGTGTTCGCCGCAGCCTTCAGCCTCCATACCAAGGCCCATATGAAGTTCTAAGCAGAACCGATAAAATTTTCAAAGTCAAAATAAAGGATAAAACGGTCAATATTTCAATAGATAGAGTTAAACCCTGTTTTTTGGATAACTCTTCTATTAAAAATGATTTCACACCCAGCCCAATCCAACAAGGACAGCAACCACAAACTTTCACTGCCAAGTCCGAGAAACAGCCAATTCTTAAGAAATCGAAATCACATGCTCCAAGGGTTCCGCAGAAGGTTACATTCGCAGAGGACCAGCTGCCACTACAAACTAGGTCCGGGCGTATCATTCGACGCCCGGCTCGTTTTCTTTGAGAACTTTCACTATCGTTCGGTACCTCACTAGGCGGGGGAATGATGTGGCGTCCCACTTTAGTTAAGCCTTTACCGACGATAGTTTTTGTATAGTAACTTTTGTTTGTATCGAGTAGCAACAATATACTGATAGATACGAATCTTGTAAATAAATTTAGTCGTTCTTACTACTCTGATAAAAGGCGTCTGGTTATTATTGTAAAGTACATATTCAACTACATCCTTACGACCAACCCACAGCTGCATAAACCTTGACAGTCAACATTGGGGCAAGTCGATGACAGCTCTTAGAGAGTAACATAACATTATCCAGGCAGCATTTAGGCACGGTGATATTTGCCGACGCGTTAACCTTTATGCAATCCTGAGGCAAGATATTTTGCTTGCTGGGATAAAAGATACATATATTTGTAATTTTTGGAGTATGGCGATTTATCGGTTTACGGTAACGTTTTAAAAGTCATGATAATTAACGGTAACTGCACTGTTAAAACCTAAAATATTTCATTTTCAACAAAATTGAAGGTTTTCATTATTTTTCTCACTCAAAAAGGAATTCAGTTGTATAATTTAAATTAATTCCCAACAATGTGTTAACTTTCATAGAAATAATACTTAAATTTTTGAAGCTGTATTTTAATTCTTTTGTTTTCAAAGTATTTTTTGAACTTAAGTATATTTCGTAAAACGATCACTTTCGCCTTTAAGTTGGCACAAAACTTTATATGAAGGACACTTTGGAAATTGCTCCAATTTTACAAGGATATAGGCCATTATGTCTACAATTTGTGAAGAAGCTCGATAGTGCCTTTTTGATTTCTTAGCTTTGTATTAAACAGACAGAAACAACACTTTCTTCATATTTTATGTGAAGCTCGAGGAATTCAAAGGAACAGATAAACGACTAAAGGAGCAAAATCAAGTGTATTCAGCATTAATTTCAATTTCTAAAAAATGTGCAGGTATGATGTGGAACTTATGGGGGGGGGGGATCTTGTGGACAATAGTTATATCTCCAGAAATACAAATAATAATATAATTAATAAATGGATGAAATAGTAGATGTTTTTTTCTAATTTTTATTCTGTCCAAAAAGTTTCTTTTAATCTCCATGAAGATTTGCTCAGATACTGAAATGATAGGTTTTATCTCAAGTAACCTGTTATTTTTTCTACACTTCACGGGTGGAGATTGTTAAAAAAAAGCAACTTTTACTTGCACAATTAAATATAATTTTTCATACTGGAATACAATACACTTCACAATAATTATGGAAAGGCTTCAGCAAATACTTTATAAACACTCTTTCAAGAAAAGGAAACACGAAAGAAATGATTAAGTCTTTCTAAACTTACAATAAATGGTTTCATTGATGAAATTTTACCTGAATTCAAGTTATTCTATTGACAAAAATACGCAAAAAAGCACTAATTAAAATTTGATATTAAAAAAAAGACACTTTAACAAGCTCCGTAAAAAAATATGAGCAAATTAGGAGCATTCCCTTTTGTTCAAACTAGCATGTGAAAAAGTGAAAGAACTGAAAATTTCGATAAATTTCAATTTTTCAAAGTACGATTTCATCATTAAAAAATTGGACACCAATTATTAACTTAGCCCAGGTAAATAGTAATAGATAGTTTTACGCTCTGTATTGCTTTTTAGCCTACTTTCCCGTTAAAAATAAAAGAAACGAAAAAAGAATTAAAATTGGCTTAATGCATCTAAAAAATGTCGCCAAGTCCAAAAAATGTCGCCAAGTCCAAAAAATATCGCCAAGTAAAAAAAATATCGCCAAGTAAAAAAAGTCAAAAAGAAACAAAAAAATGAAATAAATATCGAAAAATTAAAAATTTGAAAGTAGGGTATTGAGATGGGGAATTTGTGTGTCGGTCGGTCTGTCGGTCTGTCGGTCTGTCTGTCTGTCCCCCCCCCCTAATAACTTTTGAATGAATATTCCGATTTGGACAAACTTTTTTTTGTTGGAAAGATCTCGGCGAGTACAGCTCATTCCCACATTTGATTTTTCGATTTGAACAATTTTTGGTTCAACTTTGAGCCGTTCAAACAACCTGTCCTGCGATGCTAACTTTTTAGTTAACAGTCCGATTTGAACAAACTTTTTTTTGTTCGAAAGATCTTTTCAAGGATACTTCATTCCTGTATCTACATTTTCGATTTGAACAATTTTTCGTTCAACATTGACCCGTTCAAGCAACCTTTCCCCCCTAATAACTTTTGAATGAACATTCCGATTTGAACAAACTTTTTTTTGTTGGATAGATCTCGGCGATTACAACTCATTCCCATATTTGATTTTTCGATTTGAACAATTTTGGTTCAACATTGAACCGTTTAAGCAACCTTTCCCCCCCTAATAACTTTTGAATGAACATTCCGATTTGAACAAACTTTTTTTTGTTGGAAAGATTTCGGCGAGTACAACTCATTCCCATATTTGATTTTTCGATTTGAACAATTTTTGGTTCAACTTTGAACCGTTCAAACAACCTGTCCCGCGATGCTAACTTTTGAGTGAACAGTTCGATTTCAACAAACTTTTTTTTGTTCGAAAGATCTTATCAAGGATACTTCATTCCCGTATTTACATTTCCGATTTGAACAATTTTTCGTTCAACATTGAACCGCTCAAGCAAGCTGTCACCCCTAATAATTTTTGAGTGAACAGTCCGATTTAAATAAACTTTTTTTTTGTTCGAAGGATCTCAGCAAGGATACTTCATTACAGTATTTAAATTTTCAATTTGGACATTTTTTCGTTCAACATTGAACCGTTCAAGCAACCGTTCCCCACCTAATAACTTCTGAGTGAACCATCCGAATGGAATAAACTTTTTTTTGTTTGAAAGATCTCGGAGAGGTTCATTCCCTTATTTCGCTTTTTGGTTTGAACCATTTTTCGTTCAATATTGAACCGTTCAGAAAAAAATTTAACATTAGCGCCTACGGGGAATTTAAGTTGAATGTTGATCCTGGAACTTAAAGTCGGATTTCCTTCAAACTAACTTTGAAAAAAAATGGTTTTGATAAATAATGTTTGTAAAGTACTTTTCTGAATAATCTTCTGTGAGGACTCCGACTCCGACTCCACAAACATGGCGGAAATGCAGGCTCAGAAAAAAATGACTGACTGTGCAGACGATTTTTTGTTTATTTATTCATTTGTGTTATTTTCTTTATTACTATTATTTTTTTTTTTGGCAGACGATTTTTTTTTTGTAACAAAAGTGTTTCATTCACGAGGGCATTTTATTCTTTATTTATATTCAACAACTGGCAACGGTTTAAAAGTGAAAATCGAGACATTTTATCGACGGACGAGTTTTTTTCCTTTCTTTGATAAAATGTGTTTTGATGTACTTTGTACTTTTAATTTTTTTTTTTTTTTGAAAACGATTGAAGAATTTTTCTACGGAAGAACTGTAACAGTTACATTCTTTAAAAGGTGCGACAAAACTTTATTTACTCGTTTATTTACTTTTTATGTCTCTATTTCATCTGATGAGAGGGGTATATTTTGCTTTTAGAAATCAGCTTTAAGTGCTAAAAAGGTATGTTTGACATAATGTTTAGTCTCAGATGATCAAGAGAATAATGATCAGATGCTAGAATGCCGATGTCGATGTACGGGAAAGTAGGCTCGTTTAGTTCTTGACAGAACTTCTTGTTCTCTTATTTTTTCATTCAAAAGGCTAGCAGAGTTGTTTGAATCCTAAAGAAAACAGAACAGATTTCAATCTTTGTTAATATCTCAGATTTAATGAAAGCTCTAAATAAAATTAATTTTCATCTTTACTGACAGAAATTTTTCCAGAGAATGTGAAAATATTATTTTTTTAAATACATATGTATGTTTATAACTTTAAGAGTTATAGAGCCACAAACTGGCTGTCATGAACTCTGAAAATTTAGGCTTAGCGTAAGCCTTAATTTCTGATGTCAATAGCAAAGCAACAAATAGTTTTTCAACTTTCATACTTTGCATTTCCTCATAGGTATGCATGATTTACCGTAATAAAAATTTTCATTGAAATCTGTGACATGTGAGCCACAGCCGATTTGCTCATTTCGCATGGAATGACCCCCGTAAGAGAACAACAAAAATAAGTTACAAAAAGAATTTAAAAAAAACTAAAGCTCTAATAATTTCGAATATTTTGTTCCTTTGATCCAAAAGTCTTTTTGATTTTGGGAGACGAGCGTATTGGAGTTTCATTTTGTCCATTTTTATCATGCAATTATTATTACTTACGTTGCTATTATAATTCGGCAATTTGTCGGCATTAAATATTTTATATGGAATTTTCTTTTGAATTTTTTTATGGTTTAAAAATAAATTTGTCTCAGACAGAAATGATATTTTTTTTCCTTTAAACGAACGGACTTGTTTTTATTTTAAAGATTGTTCAATGTTTTAAAGACGTTTTTTGTTTGAAGAAACTATAAAAAGCTTTTTAAGGAATGAAAATTCAATTTTTCGATACTGAGTATGAAAGTAAAAATGCCTTATATGCTAACTTATTTTTGGAATAATCGTTTAGCAAGAGCATTTTTTTATTATAACTGCTTATCTCATTATAACTGCTACGTTTAGGTTAGGGAATTATATTAATTGGTGGGATAAGCTTTTTAATTTAAGCCGATACCAAAATAAATAATAGCTACTTTTCGGGGCTTAATTTATGCAAGCGTTGAATTGTTAATAAAACTTTTTGAAACTTTAAAAATAACCCAGTAAATATTATCACAGGAAATTTTAATCTCCCCCCCCCCCTCCCCGCCCAATAATTTTCTTGATTCAAGTCATCGATTCAAAAACCGTTTCTTAAAGCTTTTTTGCTCCATTGGTAAAAAAATAACTTCAGAACTTCACCTTCTTGATTCATATATCATTTGCTTCATAACCTTTATTTTTTTCAATATTAGTTAATGTCTTAGTTTGATCTAAGTTTTTTCTTTAGCCTAGCACACATTTTGAATAAATGTTCTTTAAATTCCGTATACGAACTACAGAACTTAATGCATATGCAAAAAACATTTTTGTACAATTTTCGCCTAAATTTTCATTTTACCCACCCTTAAAAGTACAGTCAGCTGTATTTCTGCTCATCTACAAGTGAATGTGTATCAATCAATGTATGGGCAGCCGAAATATCCATTTTGACCATCACCGAGTGAAGTAATGTGAGTTTTCTCGTGAAGTCTGTATGTATACGTTAGTATGTGTGTAAATTGTATACGTATTTCAAAAACTATATACTGTAGAAGGTTAGTTTTGTGCACAAGGTATGTGTGTGTAGTATCTTGTTATGCTCCTCCCTTTGGCAGCTGGGAGATATATTCTCAAAATGACAATAAAAATGAGTTGCTGAATTCTTCGTTCATGCGATATAATGGCGTACGGTTCAAAACAATTAAAATGCTACAGCTTACTCAATTTTGATGGTACAGAAAAAAGAATGGTATTTTTGTAATTAGTAAAGCATTTCCAACTGTATGAGATATAGGGGAGGGGGGGGGGTTGAATTTAAAATTTAAAAAGCGTCGTCTTTCGTATGTCTTTCTAAATTTTTTTGCGATGTCCGGCTGATGATTGTGCTTATTACTGTGGTTCACCATGTTAGTCCCTATTAATGTTATTCTTGCTGTGTACAAACGGTTCGTGCACTTCCAATGAGACGTATCATTTTTTACGTGAATGTATTCGGAACATATAATCTTTGCATACTAATAGTTTTCCTCCTCTTTCTGAATCAACAAAACCGAACTCCATTTTAGTGCTGGATGCACTTGCAGTATGGAGGAAAGATATCAAAAATGACCAGCACGTGGTAGGGCAGGGGAAAGGTTAACCAGGAAAAATCCCTAAGTTTCCCTATCTTGCTCTCTCCTCCTTTCGATTGACACTAATCCTCTCCGGAAGGCGTGCTCACTCGTCAAGTTTATGCTTGAATAGAGGGATGGGCCAATTATTGGGGACACCGAGAAGGTTACGCGAGGGTAAATAAACAGAACAGAAAGAGTAGGTACGCAGAAACTATTACGTCATGGGTTAAACACGACAACTTCGCAACAAAGATTACGTCACAGACGAATAAGTTTAAAACTAAAAGATTTCCAAATGTTAGGGAAAGGAGGGGTACTAGAAAGATCATTGACTACTAAATCAGAATTTTTCCAGACATAATAGGATTCTAAATCAAAAATCGAAGAACAACTATGGATAATTTTTGCAGAGGAAAAATCAAAAATACGGCCACATGACCAACAGTGTTGGGCAATGGAATAGCGTTTGAAATCCTGTTTTTTAACACAATTTTCATGTTCTTTAACTCGGAATTTTAGAGCACGTCGTATCTGTCCTTTATTAACAGTGTCCTTCCCTGTATAAACGAACGGTATGACCAACAAATAAAAATAATCAAAAACTCATACCAGCCAGAAAATGAATAAAACTTGTGTATCAGCACTACATAACCTTTAATAAATACTAGAGGGGGGGGGGGGAGGGTGAGAAATATTGCAAAATTTTCAAAAATAATGTGTCTCAAATTCAGTGTTGATATAACTTATCAATGAAACTTACTTTTTAAAACGGGTTAATAATAATAAATTCCAGAAAGTGGCTCCTAAATACGTTTCTATATTATAAAAGTTCAGTATCAAGAAATAATACATGTTATCTTTTCCAAAAAATTTAACTACAGTAAATATTTAAAAATCACTCAGAAAAATGTTTTTCTTTAATTAAGTTCAGAATTCGTATAAATTACCAATACGATACCTTTCTTTAACATTTCAACAGTAATAAATACTTAAACCGGGGTTAAAAAAAATTTCTATCACATAAAATTTCAGTAGAAGAATAATCGATATAACTTAAGTTTTCTAAAAAGCTTTCGACAAAAATATATGTATAATATTTGAATTATAAGTAAAGGAGTCAAGAGGAATGAGAACGTAATCTAAATTAAAATTTTTGATACATTTTATAAAAGTGCGAGCTATTAGGTAAACTTTCATCCATTTCCAAACAAATGAATCAAAATGTTTAGCGGCTTAGAACAAACTGGTTAATTTCCATAAATTTTGTTTTAAAACTAATTTATCAAAATCACTAACAATAAACTATTTTAGTTACAGCAGTAAAATTGCTTCACACAAAATGAACCTTAGTGCAGAAATATTTGAAGTAATAA
This sequence comes from Uloborus plumipes, assembly GCA_038373865.1. Lineage (NCBI taxonomy): Eukaryota > Metazoa > Arthropoda > Arachnida > Araneae > Uloboridae > Uloborus > Uloborus plumipes. The sequence goes on from JAXGGA010005574.1 coordinate 12,096, forward strand.
AGAACATAAATGACTACTTACCTGATCTAGAAGACACCATATCAGAGAAAACACAGCAAGAAATGTATCGTACCCAAGAATCCGAAGTGTATTTATGCAGTTAAATAATATCAAGCTGAAAAAATAAGTTCTATTAAAAGGGAAAACGCGTGTAAATTTTATTGCGAAAATATTTAAAGCAAACATAGATACACTAACCTGTTATTGACTCATGGAATATGTGTTTGATTTCACCGTGTATGCATGAAAATCAGGTTTCCTGATCCTTACAGAGCGTTTTAATCCATAGAATCGACTTTTGATACACTTCATAAGTTTATCTAACTGAGCGTAAACTGCCGCTGAAAAACACTGGATAGCTCCAGATAGGCTCCAAACCACTAAAGTGTGATCTTTAGGAGAATTTCATTTTTAAAATTTATTATCTGTTGCACTAAACACTCAACAAAGTCTCCGAATATGTTATATTCTTGATTCATTGCAGAAAATTTATGAAGAACATTTACTCCAATTCTATATAATGCAATAAATTTAGAAATTTAAAGAAACATTATTAAAATAATATTGTTTCGCTCAGTATCAGACATATCTTATAGGATACATTTGTTATTGAGCAAAAACAAAAACAAACAAACAAAAAAAAACTTACCTGAAATATTCAAAATTTATTTTCATTAAATAGGTTGAAAATTATATGTATCTACTTATGCATAGAAATATAGAATTTAATCTAAATTAAAGCAAAACATCAAGCAGTAATCTTGACAAGATATAAAATAAAAATGTAAACATAACTTTCCGAAGAATTCTTGTAAACTGCAAAGTGACTCGCCTCTTGAATAATGTTTTGAAATAACTCATTTTAGTCAGAAGAATTGTAATGAACATTGCCAAAATAATATCAACGCGCAGACGATTTATTTCTTCAGCTATAAAGACGCTGAATAAAAGTATATTTTAAAGTATGCATGTATTTTATAAGAAGCTGGATTGAGTAGTGCAACTATGTTTTGACTGGTTTATATTTAGTATGTTATCGGAACTCAACACCAACAAGTAAGTTTATTTCTGCTTATTTCGTCAATTCGAAAAATCTAATTTAGCTCACACTTGAGATTACTTGCGCCATGTTGCTATTTCATCGAATGTTATAACATCGGTTGGTATGTATCATTTTTAAATAAATTCTTTTTATTTTAAAAGTTTGGTTAAGCAAGTTGAAAAACTAAAAAAGTCTTAAAGTTCGTATAGTCGTAATATTCGATACAGTGTAAAAAACGCCGGAATTTGGAAACATGTTTCGCTGACGCTACAAGTATTTTAAATGTCAAATAATAAACAAGAAGTTCCGTTCAGAACTAACAGAGTCTAATTTCCCGAAAACCAACATCGACTGTCTAGCATCTGGTCAATATTCTCTAAGGGCCGAATTCAAGTGAAACACCATTGCAATCGCTTCGAGGCGATCGCATATTGCAACCGCTACTGTAAGTCGAATTCAAGTGAATTCGTTTCACTTGAATCCAAATTTTGGAATTTGCGATTGCATTGGTGAGTTGCGATCGTCCGTGTTTCACTTGAATTCCTGCCTAACTAGCTAAGTTCAGCTGAGCTAATTAGTTAATTTGTTCAATTTGCTAAGACTGAAAATTATGTCAAACATACCTTTTTAACATTTAAACTTTATTTCCATAAACAACAAATGCCTTTCTCTTCTGATGAAGAAAAAAAATAAAAATAAAAAGCATATATAAAAATAATTACATTTAACTTTATAAAAATTATTTGTTGCTTTAATTGTATGGTAAAAATAACTTGGGTTTTATTTTTACTTCGTTGACAACAATTAAAAATAAATAAATAATAAAATGTCAATATCTTCTAAAATAAATAATTTTCGTAAAAAATAAAATCGTTTGCATAGCTGTTAATTTCTGTTTTAAATAAAACACTCTGAATTTCTTTTTGTTTCTCGTTGCTAAAACTGAAATAAATTAATTAAAACTGTAGAATGAAACTGAAAACAAATCATCTCTACAAGCACTAGTTCACAGTGAAAAACTAACATGTGGAATTAGGGATAATAGAGTCGGACTGATTTTGGGGTAAAAGAGTAAATCTTTAATGTTCTTGTAGTCAGAGTCGTTTTTTTGGGATGTGGAGTTAGGGATAATAGAGTCGGACTGATTTTGGGGTAAAAGAGTAAATCTTTAATGTTCTTGTAGTCAGAGTCGTTTTTTTTCCTGCAGATCTGTATTTCTTCCAAAGTGCGTAGTCAGAATCCCAGTAGGATTGATTTGGGGTTCAGGAGTCGAAGTCGGGAGAGTCGCAGGCTTTGAAATTCCACGAGTCAAAGTCTGTCCCCCCCCCCCTCTAGCCCTCACCCCCCTGCATTTCTGTCCAGGCTGCGGAGCCGGAGTCGGGAGCTTTACTTCTGACTTGCGCCAATATTAAGTCTACGAGATAAAGTTATACACTTTTCATTTATAACTTTTTTATAATTCTTAAAACGAAAAATTCAGGATGAATCTGCACAATTTTATAATAAGGCCCATTTTATGCAGCAGTTAGCTCCATTGATCGTGTAAGGCATCTTACCCCAAGCTCAATTCGCGTGTCGGCATCTTTTACCCCAAGATTGGAATGAAATGTCAAAATGCAAATGGTTTGTAATTGTAGGGGCAAGTAGATAAAGGTGATATGTGACATTTGAATTTCACCGATTTACACAAATTCAGATTAGTGTGTGTTCAATTGTGTTAACTCACAAACACAATTGAAGGGGCAAGTGAATAAAGAAGATACGTGACACATTTTTAAATTTCTAGAAAAAGCTTTCAAAAAAGAAATTTTTACCTTATCACCTTCATCAATGATAAAAAGTACGTTTTTCAAAACTTGTCACATATCACCTTTTTCCACTCACCCCTTCAATTGTTAATTTTCGAGGTAAAAAATCATTTTTTAAAGCAAAACTCTTTTTTTCACCAAAGTGTATGTATTGTTGATAATTTTTTTTTTTTTAAATAAAACCAATGCGTTATTTTATATAAAATAAAGTTGAAAACTACGGTGTCTTCCCCCAATCACCCTAAATGGTCACTTTCGTTTGTGGATACTTGAAGAAAATAAGGAGATAGGTGCTGCAATTTCCGGGTGAGATATTTGCTTTCCATTTTCGTTTCATAACTTTACGGACAATGTCGTTAAGCGAAGTCAAACGTTCTCACGTTATATTCTTCCCCTACAGTATTTCTACTTCCTCTGCGGTATCCACGCATGAAATAATACCATTCGTCATGTTCTTATCAAATGAAGAATAGATGCTCTCATTTCTTTAACAATTGTCCTTTCTTTTAACATTACTATGTTTAACCACTGTGAACAAAGTCGTTTCTGTAATTTGGTATTTTTTCATCGAAAAATGTTTGTCTATCTCAAAATATTCTAAAAGGACCAGGTAAGGCAATTTTGAACAAAAATTCGGTTTTTACCTTTTTATATCATTAAAAAGTTTGAACTTTCATCTTTCCAACTACGTATCACACTTGTTTATCAAAAAACCAATAGGGTCATTTTCACCATATGCTTACATTTCAGAATTTTCAAGTACTTTTTTTAACTTGCTATTTTCTTTTAGAATCACTAACAGATGTTTTGTCACATATTTTTGGTGTGTGAAAAAGTAATTGGTTGTACACTTTGATGCATAATTAAGTGTTCAAATACTGTTGTAAAACGTTATAGTGCAAGGAAAATTGTGGTCCGTTACCATAGAAAATCAATATGAAATCTCACTTTTAAACTACATCATAGCTCCTAGAACCAACTGCAATTCAAATTATTTGCGTCTCTGAAGCTTAAAACGATGTTTATGATCAATAAAGTATTGATCAAAAGCTATTTGGTAACGGACTTGACATTTGGTAACGGATTTGACCAGTAATAGACTTGACATTTCAACCAAAAATGTCAAATTATGGCTAGGTTGTCGAATTTAAAAATTGAACACCAATATACATTTTCTTAGAGTTCTATAATAAACAATATTTCGGGATAAAAGTTGAGAAAAAGTAAAAATTAATACTAAAATCTTTGGTAACAGACTTGACAAAGAATAAAAATACGCACCTGGAAGAAATCTTGTGCGAAACGCCACAGCAATATTTCTTGACTCAGGAAAATAAAATGGTACGAAAGAGTTACGTCGCTAGTTTGTTAAGTTAACTGAGTACTTGTTACCATCTTTGACTGCAATAAATACCTTTTTTAGCTAAAATAATCTTAGGGTAACGGACTTGACAAGAACTGTTGGACAAAATATATTCATACATTTCTTAATGAAAAAAATTGCTATTGTCAAAAGTTATTATGAACATCATATACCAATAGTCAATATATAGAAATAATTTGTTATATATACTTTTTTATACAATTTAGTATATAAAAAAAACTTGCGAAAATTGGAAATGGACAAGCGTTTTTGCCTTGATTCTCATTTTTAAAGACTTATATAGAAATAAATAAATAAATTTCAATATTTTTTTGGGGGGGTATTGCTTGCAAAAAATAATTGTTCGCATTGAATTTAAAATATAAATTATGCTTCAAATTCGTCTTTTTAACCTCCGGACAGCAAATGTAAGCAAATTTTAAAAATGACCCAATAGCATCAGAACTTTTTCTCAAAAGCATTCGCCGTGTTCATCACATGAATGAAATACTCAAATGCTTTTTTCTTGAAACATGAATTTTTCACGTTCATGTTCCTTTTTTTCTACTAGCTGACCGGGCGAACTCTGTTCCGCCTTAAAGACAATAAATAAGCAAATTTTTGAATGTATTAAGTTTTTTTTATTAGAAAATACAAAAAAAATTAAGTACCTTCATTAATCATCCGTTATTGTTTCTGTACTTAGAACCTATTTTACTGCGCTCCAGAAGCTGTCAGAGCATGTGCTTTATGTCGCCCGGCGACAGAGGCTCAAAAAAGGCTTAGTTAAAAAGATAATTTTTTCGGACTGCTTATCAACTGACTGCTAAATCCATAAATCCATCCGAACAAACTTTTGTATATATAATAGTAGTAATAAGAACAGCCGCTTAAATACAGTCCAGGAGCTATCCCACCAAGCGCTTTCCACCTCTCAGCCTCAGAGGCGTAAAAACTCTTAAGTGACAATCGTTTCTGACAGCTTATCACATATAAATTTCAAGGGAAGTAACGCGTTTGTTTATAATTTACTTCACAAAAAAGTCAAATAACACTCAACGCACCGCTAACTTACAACCTGTTTACTGCGCTCCGGAAGCTGCCAGAACGTGTGCTTTATGTCGCTCAGCCATGGAGGTGTCAAAAAAGGCTTAGTAAAAAGGCTTAGCCAAGAATACAGAAAAGCTGGTAGCTAAATAGATAATTTGCAATAAAAATATATTGCGGTCCTAAATTGAGATAAAAACTATCCTATCATTTAAGTTGGACCAAACTGAAACTGCGTGCAAAATTTGGTTAAAATCGGTTCAGTAGCTGAGGAGTCCATTGGCCACAAACACAGGGACACGTAATTTTTATATACAGGGTGTCCACTCCAATCGTGGACCAATAGCTAATTTCTAAACCGTTAGAGATAAGCATATAGTTTATTTAGGAAAAAATCTCCAAATTACGAAAGGAATTTTGGGTCTATTCAATGTTTTTCAAAAAATCAAATTTTGAAAGAGTTACGAAATTTAAATTTTTATACAGCCCCCCAGTCCTATCAATCATATTTAGTAAAACATTCCTGACACTGTAACGTTTAAAACTAAAAAAAAATCACCCTTCTACCACAAAAATTGACCGAGTTATGACGTTTTGAAAAATCAAGATTTTGCATTGTTTCATGACGTCATCGAGAGATCGTTCCCAATAGACCCAAAATTCCTTTCGTAATTTGGAGATTTTTTCCTAAATAAACTATATGCTTATCTCTAACGGTTTAGAAATTAGCTATTGGTCCACGATTGGAGTGGACACCCTGTATATTAAGATATATATCAAACTTAAAGGGATAACTCTTTTGATCACGCTTATATTAGGTATTTTTTACATTTTGACACGAGGATATAGCTTTGTCTGAGATAGCTTTGTCTGAGTCGCGTTATATTAAAGAAATAAAAACTCGGCAGAAACCCTTCGTTCAGTTATAATACAATCGTCCATTTAGCTAAAAAAAACAGTTAATGTGGCAAATGTTGTCTATAAACGAGCAACCTTTTATGTTTATTTCCGTTACCATATCTAGTGAAACGAAGTATAGGCGGAGATTTTTCTCACTGCGAAATTATCAGATTTTAGATTGACTTTTTAATAAATGACAATAATGTAATTCTTTATAATCTTATTTATAAAATATTCACATTGGATATAATATTTCACAAACAAATTATGATTGGCTAAACCAATACCTAAACCTCTAATTATATAAGCTAGTAAATACCAGTTTTGAACACGTTGCAAACTCAATTGTTTGACACCCAAAATGTGATTTAAGACCGACGGTGTCTGAACGGTTTTTGAACGCCGCCTCTGCGATGAAACTTTTATTTTTGAATACGGGGCTCAAAAGCATAAATTCGAGAGAAACTTTTTCTACGAAATATACTAAGATATGAAGGGCCAGGGGGAAAAAGATGAAAGTCACTTTTTCGTCAATTTTGAGATATTAGCGCTATCTAGGGGCTATGAAGAGTAATATCATCTGGTAGAACAACAAGGGGGAAAAAGAAGAGAATCGACCGAAATGTGCATGAAAACTCTATTAACTACTGTCTAACATTTTTTCGCGAGACCTCCGTCGAATCTGCGCAGCGCCAAGTCTCTTCTGACTTTCTCGAAATAGGGGGGCAATGCAACGAGGAAGTAGCAAGCGAACAAAAGCTGAATGCATCGGGAAGTGCGCATTCTAAACCTATCTCCCCTTTTTCAAATGGAAGTGCTCGTGACTGCCAGGCGCACAATACGCAAACAGACAGTACACAAGGAGTTACGAGCACTCGAACTTTATTCTTCGTTTTTCTCGAAATCGCTTTTTGGTCACTTTCATCTTCTTTCCCCCTGGCCGTTCATATGATGGTTCCGTTGAATCAGAAAATCCAGACCAGCATGTCCCAAAAAGCTACAACAATACAAGGAGTGACTTCTGTTATGCCTAATATTCAATAACAAAGCTTTCAATCAAGTTTGACTCCTTTCTTTCCATATCTTTCACGGAGCAAAAAAAAAAAAAAAATGTTCGTTTCAATTTCTGTCGCTGTCGCCCTCCCATTTTGTGACGGCGTGTATAGGTAAACCGACGTGACGTCCAGGGGGTTCGGGAAATTGGGAAAAAAAAGGAAAAACGCGATGTTGCGCCCCACGTGACTGGGGGCTCCACCCGATTTCCGCCGTCCATTCAAGTCCACAGTCGATTTCTGGGGCGAATGTAGGTCACGTCGTAATGCGCGACTCCGAGAGGGCTCTGGGCGCACGATCTGGCCGAAGGATATCCCCATGACCGGCTTCAGAGGTCTTAGACATTTGCGTTTTCGGAAAGTTGGTCTAAAAATATGCTGAGTTTCTCGCTATTGTCTTTTGTAACGTTTAAAAATGTACTGCACTTTCTTTTGTAGTAGGTAAAATAAGACTTGGACTACGCAGTGCTTTTTTTAAAGCAGTCAACAATTGCTTATTACTTTCATTTTGGTATCAGTTGACTTCCTTTGATTTTTGACTGAGTGCGTCTGCGACCACCACCTTCCATCCGCCCTTCCAGGTGCGGGACCCCTCTTCTGATCCGCGGCCTTCATTATTCTGGTCCAGGGCCTCCGCTCCTCCAGGGCGGTGGCATTCAAGCTCTACACACACTCGCCAGCACACACACCAATTCGCCTAAGCACTCACACAGACGCCACACACACACACATTCACCTGCTGTTCGTTTTCAAACTCCGCGCCTGGCAGCTACGAACGCTTCGATTTTAAAAAGGGGTGATTGGTTAAGGAGGCGTCCTTTCCGATGCTTCATTTGTTATCCACTTCTTACTTCCCGGTTGAATGTTACTTTGCATGCCCCCTTATTTTGAGAAAATCAGAAGATACCCGAGGCATGCGCAAATTCGAGAAAGGTCGCACAATAACATGTCACACAGTAAGCGTCTGCACACTCACGCGATCACGCAAGTCCACACAAGCCCAGTCACAACTATCGTAATTCGGGATTCCAAAAACCATAACTTGAATTTTTCAAGATGCCAACATTCAAATTATTATAATTATAATGATTATTTTTTATGCATTCATCTATTCATTTAATTATTTATTTATTTATTTATTTGACTTAAATAATCTTCTTGTGCAGTAATTTTCTTCAAGCTAAATAAATCATCTTATTTGGATTTATTTTTCTTTTATAAATTCTTGAGAAATCTTTCCTATTGTAATAATATCTTTTAGATTGAAAGGATTTTCTAATGCAGTAGTTCCTTTTTTTAAGCTTAAGACGTCTTCTAATGCAGTGTTTTTTTAAAGATTACTGGGCCGTACATATACCTTCTTAACCGCGCACTAGATCACAAATAACAAGAAGTTCTGTCAAGAACTGAACGAGCCTACTTTCCCGTACATCGACATCGGCATTCTAGCATCTAATCATTATTCTCTTGATTATCGCAGACTAAAAATTATGTCAAACATACCTTTTTAGCACTTCAAGCTGATTTCTAAAAGCAAAATATATCCTTCTCATCAGATGAAATAGACACGTAAAAAGTAAGTAAATGAATAAATAAAGTTTTGTCGCACCTTTTAAAGAATGTAACTCTTACAGTTCTTCCGTAGAAAAATTCCTCAATCGTTTTCAAAAAAAAAAAATAAATAAATAAATAATAATAATAATAATAATAATAATAATAATAATAATTAAAAATACAAAGAACATCAAAACACATTTTATCAAAGAAAGAAAAAAAAAACTCGTCCGTTAATAAAATGTCTCGAATTTCATTTTTAATCCGTTGCCAGTTGCTAAAGATAAATAAAGAAAAAAAATGCCCTCGTGAATGAAAAATTTTTGTTACAAAAAAAATCGTCTGCCAAAAAAAATAAGAAGAAGAATAAAAATGATAAATAAATAAAACAAATGAATAAATAAACAAAAAATCGACTGCACAGTCAGTCATTTTTTTCTGAGCCTGCATTTCCGCCACGTTTGCGGAGTCGGAATTGGAATCAAAGTCCTCACGGAAGATTATTCAAAGACGTACTTTACATAGATTATCTATCAAAACCATTTTCTTACAAAATTAGTTTGAAGGAAATCCGCTCTAAGTTCAGGATCAACATTCAACTTAAATTTCCCCGTAGGCTATAATGTTAAGTTTTTTTTCTGAACGGTTCAAAATTGAACAAAAAATGGTTCAAATCAAACAGCGAAATATGGGAATGAGCCTCTCTGAGATCTTTCGAACAAAAAAAAAAAAAAAAAGGTTTATTCAATTCGAACGGTTCACTTAAAAGTTATTTTGGTGGGGAAAGGTTGCTTGAACGGTTCAATGTTGAACGAAAAAATGTTCAAATGGAAAATTTAAATACGGTAATGAAGTATCCTTGCTGAGACCCTACGAACAAAAAAAAGTTTGTTTAAATTGGACGGTTCACTTAAAAGTTATTAGGTGGGGAAAGGTTGCTTGAACGGTTCAATGTTGAACCAAAAATGTTCAAATTGAAAATTTAAATACGGTAATGAAGTATCCTTACCGAGATCCTTCGAACAAAAAAAAAAGTTCGTTTAAATCGGATTGTTCATTCCAAAGTTATTAGGGGTGACAGTTTGTTTGAATGGTTCAATGTTGAACGAAAAATTGTTCAAATCGGAAATGTAAATACGGGAATGAAGTATTCGTGATAAGATCTTTCCAACGAAAAAAAGTTTGTTCAAATCGGACTGTTCACTAAAAAGTTTGTATCGCGGGACAGGTTATGTGATCGGTTCAAAGTTGAACCAAAAATTGTTCAAATCGAAAAATCAATGGGATAATAGGAAATGAGCTGTACTCGGCGAGATCTTTCCAACAAAAAAAAGTTTGTTCAAATCGGAATGTTCATTCAAAAGTTATTAGGGGGGGGGGGACAGACAGACCGACAGACTGACCGACCGACACACAAATCCCCCATCTCACAAATTCCCCATCTCGGACTTGGCGATATTTTTTGGATGCATTAAGCCACTTTTAATACTTTTTTCGTTTTTCTTTTATTTTTAACAGGAAAGTAGGCTAAAAACCAAAAATGTGTCATGAGATTCAAGAATTGCCTTCAAACAAACTTTATTAGAAAATTCTCTCATGAAGATTGTACGGAAATATTTTTTTCAAAAAGCTGTTTTAAAGATTCTATTCCGACTACTTGACTCCGACTCCAAATTCTCGACCCAGAGTCCTCGACTCTGACTCCGACTCCACAACCATGGCAGAAATGCAGGCTCGTTAAAAAGGACCGGCAGATCCCAAAGTTGTCCAAAGATTGGGATTAGATGTCAGAATGCAAATGTTTTGGAATCGCTAATTTTAGGAGGTAAAAAAATTATTTTTTAAAGTGAAACTTATTTTTTCACTAATAACAAAAGTATATATTTTGCAATAAATCGTTTTTTTTTAATGAAACCAATGCGCTATTTTATATAAAATTAAAGTTACAAACTATATCGTGTTCTCCCAATCTAGAAAATAAGAAGATAAGTGCTTCAGTTTCCGGGTAATATATTTGCTTTCCATTTTCGTTTCATAACTTCACAGACAATGTCGTTAAGCGAAATCAACCTTTCTCTAAATAAGCGAAATCAATCGTATTCTCACGTTATATTCTTTCCTTGCGGTATTTCAACTTCCTTTATGTATCCACGCATGAGTTAGTACACTTCAGCATGTTCTTATCAAGTGAAGGATAGATGATCTTATTTCTCTCTAATAATTTTACTTTTGAACATTGCTATTTTAACCACTGTGGACTAAAATGTTTCTGTAAGTTAATTTTTCTTCAAAGGAAAATGTTTGCCTATCTCAAAATTTCTTAAGGGGACAAAGTAAGGCAATTTTGATCAAAAATTCGATTTTTACTTTTTCATATCATTAAAAAGTTTGAACTTTTATCTTTCCAACAATGCATCACACTTGTTTATAAAAAATAAGTGTGTTATGAGATTCAAGAATGTGTCACAAAATGCATTATATTCTTCTCCACGTGCTAGACTATAAGATGCATAACATTAAAAGTAGTAGGGGAGTCGAGACTTGACGGACGGCGGCGCACGTCGGACTGACCTCGCTAACACAGGGAGGGGAGGAAAAAAAACAAGAGTAATAGGGCATCCCTATGGGTTTTTTTTTTGTGTGTTTTTTTTCAGAAAAAGTAGAGAAAAAAAAATCCATCATGTCAGGATTTTTTGCAGAATTAATTTCTTTTTTTCAATAATTTTGCTCCATAAATAATTCTTTCGATTAATTTTTCCTGCAGTATCAGTCATCAGTGCTTGTTTTCCTCGTTTGTATAATATATTCTAATGAATCTTATTTAGAGTATTTTAAAGCAATAAATTACTTTTATTGATCTAATTTAAGAAGAAAGATCAAAAATGCCAAATTTTTACTCATCCGCAAAGCAAAAAAATAGCTATATCTCAGGGATAAAATTTTTTACATAAAGAAATGAAACCGTCCGGGAGATATAGAGTATTGATGCAGATTTCCTACCAAACTTGATCAAAATCAAAAGTAGTGTGACACGAAAATTCGTTGATTTTACACGGAATGACCATTGTAGCCTGATTGCATTAATCTCTCGGAGAGAGAAAAGCTCAAAGCTCTCTTGAGTTGAAACTTTTTACGTTGAGTTATGTAAATAGGAACCTTATTTATTTATTTATTTATTATTATTATTATTATTATTTATTTATTTTTTTGTTTAAAATTTGTTTTAGCAACTTTGCTACAGGGTTTGTGAAATTTGGCTACAAAGTCATCCATATAAAATCAACCAATTTTCGTGGCGTACTATTTTTGATTTTGATAAAGATTGGTAGGCAATCTATATCGATATTCTGTGCTCCCGAACGTTTTTATTTTTTCCGTAAAATTTTTACTCTAAATTTTAACAATTGATTTGGTTGCAAAAAATGACAAAACTTTCATGTAAATCTAATATATTTTTGTAGTCCTGCGACGTATATACACGGGAGTGAAATAAATACATATTTTAAGAGTGACCATGTCCATATTGGGTTCAAGTGCCTAATCATTTATTATATTGTGTTTCCTTTTCTCTTCTTCATTTTCTTTTACTTTCTTTCTTTTCCCTTGCTTTTTCGTGTGTGCATGTTTTAACTTTGATAAACTTTACGAATTTCTCTAACTGATTATTGAACATTTACATTATTGAACATTTTACTTTCAGTTTTTGCTCTTTCTAGATGGAAATGTAAAAAATGTTACAAAAGTACTCCAACTACCGAACCTGATTTACCAGGAATACTTCTAATTTAGCAAATACAGCCTAAGTTAATGCAGAATAGCAACCTTACATCGGCAGGTGAGAAGTTATAAATTTATTGCTCATTTAAACTTTTGGAATTGGGCTCTGAGAGGATTGAACAGATCAAATATATGCTTACGGAAAAAGACCAAGATGCATACAGATCCTCTCTACTGATTAAAGGATGCTTGGAATGTTTTGAGAAAATACGAGAAGATGAAAATGAGTGAAACAAAATCTACACGCAAGCTAAAAAAACATGTGAAAAATTAAGCATCTCACCCGAACTGCAGCAAAGAAACGTAAAAAGAAGAAGAGGTTAAACAACGAGAAAGCAGAAGACGAATCTATCCTACGTAGACACATTAACGCATTAAGGTAACACATATCAGTGTCATTGACTCGATTATTATGGAAAAACATACAAATGTTTCATTTCTAAAAATGTATCCCCGTTATATTAAAAATTTTATTCACTCTGCTAAGATTTATATATTTTAGTTATTGTATTAAGTTCATCACACGATGCGTTCATAATTCACATGCAGAATAACTTGTTTGTCTTCACATACTTAAACTTGCGTTACACCACGTAATAAAAATGAGTTGTTTCTCAAAATAGCATGGACTTTATATTTATATTGGGAGGGGGAAAGCATCACAAATTATCTCTTAGGGGCGGCAAAGACTTTGCCAAGGGCGCCAAAATCGCTGCTACGCGTCTAATTGCAAGCAAATAAGCGAAAGGCTTATTTGCCTGTAATCCTAGCAAAGTTAGTGCCCAGAGACTGCACTTCGCCCTCGTCAGAGGCTCAACCAATGTGGACGGACTGCAGGTGTGCTGAAAGCGAAACCTTTAATAACAACGCTTAGTTCATTTCGAAACAGGTACCTTAACAAATTTTTCATAACAGTGAGAAATCTGCATTCATTCAATATGCACCAAATCGGGAAACTTTTTCGCAAAGTTACTTAATTTTCACAGGAAAATTTTGGAAAATCCCGGAAAGTTACCCGGAAGTAATCTAAGGTTTCGGAATATTTTTACAGTATGAAAAAGGAGTTTCCAATGTTTCCGAATCGCAAGTTAATTTCAAATTTGTGCTTTTGTCTACATTGTTGCAAATTAAATTCCCAATTATCCGCGGAATATTGTGGTACGCTAACCTCGAATAAGCGAATACCATGGATAGTCCGAAAAATAGACAAAAAGCGGTACGAGTGCATACAAAAAGTCTATAACACAACACATACATTGAAATTACAGCTAAAAAGGGCACCATTAAGTGTAAAAAACATCTTTAAAAGTTAAAAACAACCCATAATGACTTTACATTTTACTGCAATCAGTAAATTATCACCGTAGGAAAAAGGAAAACAAAAGTGTGAAGCAGATGCTGATAATCCGAACCACGCATAATCGGGAGTTTACTGTATATTTTTTTACCAGTTTCACTGCTACGATCCGGCAGTACCCAAACCGGAATAAATAAACGTCCCAGAATCGGTGTCAGAAGACTGGAACGGGAGCACCAGAGCAAATGGAGCGTACGCCTTCCATCCAGAGGTGTTGCGACCACTTCCGGCATCCACCCCCCGAGTGGGGGTGAGGGGGGGGGGGTGCTGGAGTGCCAGAGAGAGCTCCACCCACCCCCCTGGGACGGCGCTCCATGACACCTGCCGTTGCGTTGGGGATGCCCGATCCATCATTGATCCATCCGCTCTGCATACACAGACCCCTTTACCTTGCTAACAGTTCGGCTTCGGGCTATTAATAAACAGCCGGGAATGGGTCACTCAACTTAGAGACAAATTTCTCTGAGAACACTTGCATGGATGCAACATTCTGAGAATTGTCAGACAATTATGGCACATTTTGAGAGTAACTTGGAAAATTATCGACAAGTATAAGGTAATCGAGTATGTCGACTGAAGTTTGAAATAGGTGGATTACAAAAGTGTTTTAAATTCTTGTTAATGTTGTCAAAGAAATAAATCGTGTGTTACGAAGTTTTTCCAATAATTTTATTAGGTTGTGCAGGTAGAAGTTCTGCCTCAAAAGAAAGAGGTCGCAGGTTTGATTCCCGCTTGTGCGCTGGCTGTTATTTCCTCTCTTTGTGCTGTAAATCTTTCTTGTGTTGTCACATATGTTAACAAAGAAGTTTAACCTCCAGAGGCAGTGGCACCCCCGTCTTGATAGTGGTAAATGCAACACCATTATACGACAACAACATCCCAAGTAGCACACTTCGTTTTTTAAAGGTTGTAAAATGGTTATTTACGTTGTAACAACCGCGTTTGTACAAAAACGTTTGTACCGCGTTGTAACAAAAACGTTTAAAGGTTATTTGTGCTACCTGGGATCTTGCCACTTTCTATTTTAAGTCAATTTCAAATATCGTACGGGAGAAATGTTCTCATATTTCCCCTTCTTGATGATGGCTGGAATAAAGAATTTCTTCTATCCAAGCAAGAAGTTTCAGACAAAGGGACCAAAAACCAAAAACCAAAGACGAACTGAAGATCGGGGGACAGAAGGTTCGGTGGACATAAGGTCAAATTTTTTGGGCAGCTGGAACATGAGGCCTGGGTACACTTTTATTATATTATCGACATGTATTTTACAGGAAATGTAGAGTGTGGATGACCCCATAGCTTAATGCTATCATTTCGCACGGCGTATGTTGTAGAGGAAATTTCTGAATTTTCCCTGGAGCTGAGGTATACATTTAAAAGATTCCCAAAATCAAGGATATTTAATGCTTCCTTCTCAAAACGCGATTTCCACCTTCATTGTTAGTGGATTTTTTTTTTTTTTTAATCGTCATTTATGTCACAAACATGCCAAACTAGCCTCAAATGCTGTTTAAATTAAAAAATAAATCTCGCCACTCCATACAGCGATACATCGCTATGGGGATAGCTTTATTGGGTTCATAAAGTATCGTTGTAGGTTTTCCAGTATTTATTTATTCCCTTTTTAAATAAAGTTATTTTTTGAGCAGTATGGCCCCCTAAAACATTTTTTACGCAATATCACTTATATACCACGTGTTTTAGCACAAAATTAAGTTATACGTAACAAAATGATTTTTTTTTTTCAAAAAACTGTGCTCAAAAAAGGGATTTTAAAGGAATTTATTCTGTTAAATTACAAACTTCCACTTATAAGCTAAAAAACAGATCTGTTCTGCCATCTAGGGTGGAGCAATAACGAGAAGAGTAATTACGCTGCGGGAAAGTACATCAATTTTGTTTTTGAAGCTAAGCGTGGGTGCTTCACATGGGTCAGCTAATTTTACATTAGTCTTAAATTGTGGTTCTCGATAAAAAAGCAAAAATTGACCGCCAAAGTTGTATTCTAAATAATTCTTCAGATAGGGTCAAATTATTCAGAAAATATTTTTCAAACAGTAATACTGATTTCATAATTAATAATTCTGGGTTGGGTTGGATGAGAATGAGGTTAAGTTACGTTCTAAATAAGTTGTAAGTCAAATAAAGAAAAAAATGAGGGAAAAAGTTAAAACTGCAGAGTTAAGTTGTTGATTAATGCTTCTGAATGTCTACGTAATTGCTCAAAAATTAACTATGCATGATTAAAGAGACTTCGCAAAACTGTAGGAGATAAAACCGTTCTAAATAAAAGTAAGCCACATTCTTCCAAATGAAATAATTCTGAATTATTCCTGCTCGCCGCAATGGAAAGAACCTATCTTGCTTGCAACAGTCCATAAGCGGAAGACATAAAATACTTTATCGTCACTGGCAGCAAAAATTGATCACCGCAGAGAATGGGTCAGTAGGATTATCAATTTTATTGATCGGATGGTAAAGTGAGAGCTTAATCAAAATTGCTTCTACCGGGAGAGATAGTTACAGCATGTTTTATCCGTACTTTAATAGAAAGGGGACCTTTTTCATGTTTGTCTGGTATTTATTAAGTAATGTAAAAATTTCTGATTCAATACAACCTGTTTTGAAACCATTTTCAATCAGTATTGGGGATTATGTTACATTACGTTACTTCAGTAGGGCATAATTAGTGTCTTAGGACTTGATGAGTGCAGTGAACTGTAGTCTTCCTCATCATTCTATTTCCCCTTTATCAATATTTTTCCTGCAGTGAAATGTTTAGTAATATGTACACTGTTTAATACATTGAATGGGATCTTCTCCACAGCTGTTCGTAACTTTTTCTTCAGTTCAGTCACGGGGACGTGTAGCGTGCACTTTACTCTTTAGTTATCCCCACAAGAAGAAACAGCTGTGGGGGAGATCCTATTGAATGTGCAGGATCGGGTGATGGAAGCTTTTATTCGACATCTGGAAAAAAGCGCTGATCGTAAAGGCAGACTTCTGTATGGTGCCATATTTGAAATTAAGTAATGGCATGGATTAGAGATGAGCCGGGCCCGGCCCGAGCCCGAAACCCCGAGTCCGAGACGGACTCGGGCCCTTTAACTTCAAGCAGCTTTCGGGCTCGGGCGGGCTCGGGCTCGATCTCATATTAAGATAGTCAGTTTTTATACAAATACAACGTTCACGGAATAAAATATTGGGTACTTAAAGAGCGTGAGAACCGTTTTTCTTAATGACAGAATTGCTTTGTTCAGGAAGAGTTTCAGAGAAATGACATCTATCACCTTATCTCCCACTCCCATACATCGTTTCTCAGCTTCCGCACATCGGAAAAAAAAATTAAAATAATAATAATAATAATTCAAAAAGATAGCACCCACTTATAATATATTTGCAATTGCTATTACGATAAACCATATGGCAGTGCATCCCAAGTGGAAATTAAAAATATATATATTGATGTTGATACACTCGGGCTCGGGCCGGGTCGGGCTCAAAACAAGACAATATCACTCGGGCTCGAGCGGGCTCGGATTAAAAATTCTCGGTCTCGGGCGGGCTCGAGCCTTCAAAGGTGAGCCCGAAC
The DNA here is from genome assembly GCA_038373865.1 of Uloborus plumipes. Classification (NCBI taxonomy): domain Eukaryota; kingdom Metazoa; phylum Arthropoda; class Arachnida; order Araneae; family Uloboridae; genus Uloborus; species Uloborus plumipes. The sequence goes on from JAXGGA010005574.1 coordinate 29,588, forward strand.
TCGTCTCTAGCATGGATGCTATGGTGAATGGTACAGGGCTGTGGTAGCCCGATCGGTTAGGCGTCGGACTCGTGACTGGAGGGTCCCGGGTTCGATTCCAGCCGATCAAAGATCCGCCGTCTTCATTAATAGTGGCTGGGGGACGTTAAAAATGTCGTGGTCACAAAATCTTCGAAGTGTAACGATACCTCTGATGGTGCTGGGCTAAGGTTTTGCTCGGCCCTTGGTCTGGTTCAAAAAAGAACAGAGCGCTATTCAGGGCTCTATCCCGGTTAAACCACGAGTTGTGGTAGGTACGGGGGACTCTGGAGTGTGTGAAGGTAAATGGGACATATTTTTTCAAAGTTTGCTTCAATTAAATCCATCCTTCTGGACTCTGAATACAGGGTGTCCCAAGTAAGTGTTTCAAAACCTCTAGGAGGAGTAGAGTACATTCCAACGACTTGAAACCATCTTGCAATGAGAAATCGGAAATGTTTTCCCGACACGGTGAAATTTGAGATTTGATAGGAGTATTCTACCCTGTTCGGAGCTCCTTGGCGCCGAAGATAGGAGGTGTTGCCGGTGATAAAACTTCAAACACTTAATTGAACCCACGTACTTTTCGCTTTTATGTATTATTAAAAATATTTTTCACTTACATCTCTTTTCTTTATGGTGCTTTGGCGTATATCACCGCTTTAGGAAAGCATTTCCAACCCAATTGCTATGAGATTCCGAGTCGTCAGGATGCCCCTTTACCCCTCTTAGAAATTCTAAAAATTTGAACTAGGACACACTGTTAGAGACAAATGTCACCCATGGGCAGAAGTCCAGCCATAACACATTGAGCTTTATGACTGACTGGAATGCTATGAGAACAGCTGTAGTCATCATTGAGTAAGGCGTTCAATGTTTTTCAATTCTAAAACAGAGACATGTCCTATTTTCAAAAATGACAAGTGGGCCCTAAGCACAGAACGAAAAATAAAAAAACTTCCACAAAAGAAGGCCACGATTGTTCAAAACTATGCAATATGTGGTGCTTTTTTTGTTACGTGTTATGCATATGCATTGATAATCGGAATCGCAATAGTTTCAATTCTAACGAAGTGATTTTCAAGGACACTCTTCACTTTCACGAAACCCCTATTTCGTTTTTTCTCATTTTTTAATCCAGACGTTCGACCTCTTAACTCCCTTTTTAGGCTTCTTTGACCGAGTACGGTGTGAAGGACATGCTTTTTTTTTTTTAAAGGTACAGCTTACTAGGATTATATAATACAGTGAGGTACAATGCCGGTGGAACAGCCGTGTGTGTGCTCGAACGGTTCATTTCAAACCCGAGACCCAAGGCATAAGAGTTCTTTTAGCTCTTCTTAGAGCTCCCTTTAGGAGGCAAAACTGCCATTTATCACCAATTTTCTACATTGCTCTGGTGTTGTTACTGATGCCACTTAGGACGTCGAAGTAACTTTTACAGAGCTAGTAGAAATTGAGGAAGACAATAAATGTCTTTATCATTTACCACCATCTACACAATTTAGGGACAATTCTGGAGAGAGAAAGACTCAGGAGCTCTGCAGCATAATAACAACAAGCTACCCTCCACAGGGCTTTTATGCACATGGACTTAAAACGTTTATGTTCTTCGTTTCGCTGGTACTTTATGTAGCAAACTAATCCTCTATATTCAAATAAATCATTTCTTTTTATGATGTAGTCTCCGTATAGCTAAGTCAATTATGCAGTCATACTCTCTTCCCACGGTTCCTTCTCTCCCTTTTTCAGAATTAGTGTTTTACTTTTACGAGTATGATGCGTTCGTGTTATGTCTTGTGCTGTTTTAATATGCTTTATAATGCGCGTACATATCTAGTTTTAGTTTCTTTAAAATAAATCTTTTACTTGGGTTCGCCTCATTTGGAGTATGGTATTCAGTTTTGGTCTCCACATCTTAAGAAAGACATTAATTTACTGGAAAGGGTTCAAAGGCGGGCTTCAAGGGTAGTAAATGTTCTTACAGATTTAGATTATTGTTCCAGGCTTAGAATGCTTAAGGCTGCAGTGGACAAATAAAATTGATTTTTTTAATTATTGATAGAAATGTCTAAAACTTTGTTTGCATATATTATTGTATATTTACTACATCTAAGAGCATAAAAAACACAAATTAGTGCAAAAACAATTAATTCTGTTTTTCAAATTTAAAATTTAAATATTTTTTAACAAAATTTTAAAATGTTCCAGGCGTCACAATTTTTTTTTCAAACTTTGAATTTCCACTTAATTTCCAATCATTAGGCATGATTGCTCAAAATAATGCATTACATGCAATGTTTTATGCAATCATGCCTAATGATTGGAAATTAAGTGGAAATTCAAAGTTTGAAAAAAAAATTGTGACGCCTGGAACATTTTGAAATTTTGTTAAAAAAATATTTAAATTTGAAATTTAAAAAAAAATATTCATTGTTTTTGCACTAATTTGAGTTTTTTGTGCTTTTAGATGTAGTAAATACATAATAATACAAGCACACAAAGTTTTAGACATATAAATCAATAATTGAAAGAAATCAATTTTATTTGTCCACTGTAACCTTAAGATGTAGAGCAAAGGAGAGTCAGAGAGGACATGATCCAGTTGTTTAAATTTATCAAAATGAGTGATGTTGATGGGCTAAATTTTTGTTTAGAAAGCAGGACAAGGGGACACTGTTTTAAGCTATTTAAGTCTCCGGCTATATAACCTAGAGGTGAGGAAAAATTACTATTTCAGTAGGGTTGTGAGTAAATGGAACAGCTTACCGGAGGAGGTTGTTATGAGTAAGGGAGCTGATAGCTTTAAGAGGGCCTTGGAACTTTATTGGGGATTGTAATTTGACTAGGACCAGCCTAGTTGGGCCTAGAGCCTGTAGCTGGTCGTCATCTTTTGTATTTGTATTTGTATATGACTGAGTCTTTTCAAGTTCTACGCCTTTGTTCAGAAATGAACATTAGATTACTACCTGCCTGTCTAGGATTAAGGTTACGCCAACTTTTTTCTTCTGGTATATTTGGCGGCTTAGGGCTTTGAACCCAGGACCTTCTGAATCCGACACCCTATCTGCAATGCTACCCATTTTCTTTCACATTCTGCATTCCTTTTGAAGATATGATTAGTTAAATGGTACTTTATGTAATCTGAAACTGTAAGAGGGTAGAAAAAAATTGAGAGATCGATTAATGTTTAACATCTTTCATCAGGAAGGACAAGTACTGCCTGCCCTTTCAACGCAAGCTGCTTTTTAGAAGACACTAAAAGGTTACGCTATTCGGCCCATTCAACATAACAATGTTAATCATGATTCTATTTTTCTCCGAGATTAAAACTATTTGCATACCATCCAACGCAGATAACCACGCACCACTAATGCACCTACTCCAACAATAGAACCACCCCCTCCACCCACCACCTCTGCGACTTTTGCGAAACTTCATTAGTCCCCAGCTTACATCCCTCATTAACCACTCGACATCGTCGTTACATCGATAGTTAATGGGCCCGGGTTTTAATCGGCGATCCGCAATCACGGCCATGTGACCTTGAAGTCCGTGGAAGGGCCATTGATCACGTGCGACGGCGACAACGGAAAATCGCGGGAGGGATGATCGCGTGTGTCCGGATAGCTCTCTCCGGTAAGGCCCCTATTATATGAAAGGGGAGCTGAACTATCCGACATTTTGGTTCTAAAAGGAAAAACGGCAGCCACCTTCACTGTTAAAAATTTTTCTGAAACTTTACGGTAAAAGTACTGGCATCCATGTTGCCAGTAACTTTTACCGTAAAACATTTTTTTATTGTAAAATTTTACGTAAGAGAAAACGAGAATAAAAAAGGCGTAAGATTTGAACGACAAGGATCGAACCCGGAACCCAATTTTTTCACACTGATTTACTATCCAGGGTACCAGATGAGCCACATCAGGAGAGCAGAAACAGGATGTCATGTGCATCTCACACATAGTAAGTCACGTGGTGATCAATTGGCGCTGCAATCGCAATTTTTTTTTTATCGGTACAGTTCACTGCAAACATTTTCTATACCGGTAAACGCTAAATTTTACAGTAACATTTACCCTGAAAGCTTCCTGAATTTTTAACTGTGTTGTCTAGTGGTCAGAGAAGTCTGGCCTGCATGGAGTGGTCACGGGTTCGAATTCTGGCTTGGGCATGTGGATGTATTTTTTCTCTGATGTATCTGTCCTTACTTTGTGTGAATGCGTTGTTATGCTGTGAAAGGTTGCCTATCCTATTAACGGGTCCCTACGGCATGTGTGTACTGTGGAAGTTGGACTTCACACCCAAATCATGGTACAGTTTGAAAAGTGAAGCAGCATACCCCAAAATTTGCCAGCCTAGCTGGTCCAAGATAACAACAATAACAAAAGGAAAAGCGCGGAACTACAGGCCTGTGCAGGTCCTGATTTACCACTTAGCCCGTGAAACCGAGCTTAGGGCCCCCTAGCTTAAGTGCTTCAGAAGTTATAGAACAATATAGGTTCTTTCCTATGTTTTCTATTGTTTACCGTTTTCGTATTATAATTTTTTTGAGATATTTTTATTCAAGTTCCTTTACATCAGTAACATTTTAAGTGTGGTTCAAAAGATACATGCAGCTGGCTAAGCTTTCCTGAATGACCTGGTCAAGTACTACAAAAATCTTGACAGAACGTAATAAACTTATTTTGAATAGGTGCACGGCAAAAAAGATGTAACAATTGAGCCGCTTAAGGCACTTTCTTCAATTGTGCAGTTCAAGGGGACCCTTCAAATGAATCGGGCTTACAGCTCCAAAATTTCTAAATTGGGCTCTGATTTTTTTTGTACTTAAATAGTATCAAAGAAATGGTAGTGTAGCTTTAACTGTGTTGCCTGTTTGAAGTTTCATTTTTTTTTTTTTTTTTTTGTCCACGTAAAAAAAAAATATTTTCAAACTCAGGCTCTAAGTAAGTGTCGTATGTGAAAATGGGCTTAGTTACAACAAACATTTCCCAAAAGGCTGTTTTTAAATTTGAGAAATATAATTTATTTAAAAATTTACCCAACGTGGCGTTTTATTCAACTTCTTTCTCGCCAAAGCAACCAGGTACAATATTAACATGTTTCCAAGCACTTGAAACAAGTTTGGAACTACAGTTATCTTAGAACCAAAATGGCGGACAGGTCAACCTGTCCTCTGAAGGAGCTCTAGGGCCGACCACACCCTTCGTGCGGTGTTCGGAAGACCTTCGCTGACCACCATCGATTGGGGAGGAGAGATTGGTCGGTCATCGGAGGCCCCGATCGGCGGAAATTGCGCCCTTTTTCAGGGTCGGCCTCTCGCTTTTTCCGGGGGGACTTGCAAAACTCTGGCAAAAAGAAGAAGAAAAAAATATTCTGAAGGAGAGATTTCTATCGTTCGACGGGGCATGGACATAGGCCGGATTTTAATTTATTTCTTCTTGACAGGGATGAAGGTTGTCGTTTTGTGCATAAAAAAGTAACTTGCCTAACCTAGAAAGAACTGAACATTTGAATGAGTTTAATCTGTGAATGCAGTAAACTCCCGATTCTCCGTGGAATAAGGTGGCAAGGCAACAGCGGATAAGCGAATATTGCGGATAGTCCGAACAATAGGTAAAAAATGATACAAGTGTATGAAAAATCTAAGGAAAAGTCTATAACACAACGCATAAATAAAAGTTATAGCTAAGAATAATACCATTAAATGCAAAAACAAGTCTTTAAAAGCTTAAAAATAATCAATAATGCATTTCCATTTTACTGCAATCAGTAAATGATCAATGAAAAAAAAAAAAAAAAGAGAAACCCAGCGGATAATCAGGAGTTTACTGTATTTGAGTAGTTATCTCCCTCCCAGTGTCCCCTGTACTTATCATTGCAGTGAATTAACCATTATGTTACAGTAACTCCTCGTTATATCGCGCTTCTCGGGGGACAGCAAAAAAGAGCGATATTTCCGAAAAAGCGATATAATCCAGATTATGAAAAGTAACCATTAAATTGTTGTACAAATTTAGGATATGTGACCAATAAAAAGATTAATTTCTTATCACACTAGTAGAACTTCCAAAAAAGAAAGAGAATTAGTCTACCAATTTTTCTTTGAATTAAAATGTAATAATTTAAAATATTGCTATTGCTATTTGGTGCAATATGAATCGAGAGTTGCAACGTAAGCAGCAACGAATTGAGTGTATGGAAGACAGGCCATTTTTTTTAAGAAAAAAGAAAAAAAAATTGAGTAATAAACCATTTTTTTCTCTGTAGTGTCAAATGTAAAGCTAGGGTTTTTTTTATCTTTTACGTAATTTTTCGAGAAACATCGGGAAAAAGCTCAATGTATCTGAATGAGGGATATAACAAGACGAGGCGCGATGCAACAAGGGATTACACCTATAAATTACATTAAAGGAACTGCATAAATTATATCACACGTTTTAAAAGCGTTTTTGACATCCCTCTCCTTTTTGTCGCACAGTGTCACATTTCATCTCACCTCCTCCCCCTCTCGTCACATGTCACACAATCTTTCATAAACATTCTTATTTTTAAAAATGCTCGATTTCACACCTTTTGTTGCCACTTCCCTCGCCCTCATCACAGCTGTCATAAATTTACGAACCTCCCTCCTTTCCTCAAGGTATTAAGAAAGTAGTTATATCTACCTAAATAGCATGTCCATTAAAAAGTCGAGCCATTTCAAAAGATTTTAGGGATAGACGCATACACATATTGCTAAAATATTTAGCTCAGTTTGTCGTTTTCATTTAGAAAATGGTTACCTATAAAGGTCAAGATTGGCGAACATGATAAAGTGAATGCTTGTATGATAATACAAGAATATTCAAAAATTAGTGATCAGTTAGGAATATTTTGTGGTTTATCATAAATAAAATGTCAAAGTTATAATTACAAACATTTCAAATGTTTATCCAGACTTATTGATATAGTAGTGATCGATTTAACATTAGGCATATTTCATCTTGATTATTTAGCCCAGTCTGTCAAGTGCATGCGGGCAGTGTGAAACATGTAGTTTATTCAATTTATTCATTTATTAATGTTGTTATGAATTCATTCATTCACTCATTAATCAATTACTTCACGTATTTATTCATTCATTAGTTTATTCATTTATTTAAAGGAAAATATTTTTAATAATAAACTAGAAATATTTCAATAGAAAAATATTTTAATTATCGCTTCATCCCATATATGGAGCATATTGGTAATTTTCTAATTTTATTGGGAAGTTCAAATTTACTGGTAAAAATTAAAAAAAAAAAATCACATTTCAACCAATGTGCTACGCAAAAAAATATATTCTCTCTTTATGTTCTGTAATTTCTAAAATAGATTTATTTTTTCTTCTTTCTAATTAATTTCTTATTTCTAAATAGAAAATATTTCAATAGAAAATATTTTAATTATCCCTTCATCTCATATATGGAGCATATTGGTAATTTTCTAATTTTATTGGAAAGTTCAATTTTACTGGTAAAAATTAAAAAAAAAAAAGCATTTCAACCAAAGTGCTACGCAAAAACTTTTTTTTCTCTCTGCATACCCTGCAATTTCTAAAACAGATTCCGTATTTCTTCAGTTTAAAATACGCAATTTATCTTAACTATGTCTCTCTCCCTCTTTTTGCTCCATATTTCCTTATATTTGTACAGAACACAAAAAACACGCATGCATATCATTATTTTGCAGTATGAACAGCTTTTTTTTTTGTTGTTGCTAATATATTTCTTGCAAAAGAACAAAACGATTTTTCTTCCACTTAAAAGAAGGCAGAGTCCGCGTAAATTTGGATTTTCAATTTTTTTACGAATTTACATGTTTTACGGGGTACGTGAAGACATTTCGAACTTTTCTGAAAAAGTATGTCTTTCAGCATCTCTTGTGTGCTGTGGGTAAACAATGTTTTTGTGACGTTCTTACCCGATATATTAGTTTTCAACTAGTATTAGGTTTTTCGTGCATTGATACTGCATGGGCAGAAAAACAACTTCTACAGAAATAATTTTTATTTCATCTGAAAGGTACAAGTATTCATTCTATTCGTGATAATTTAATCGATCGAAAATACACGGATTAACGTATTTTATGGGATATATGTGGGTACTTGGAAATTGTTTTTTGAAAATGACTGCGCTGTCTATATGTAGGTAAACAATTTTTGTGGCGATTACAATGTATTATCATGCCACTCTATGGCGTTTACCTTAAAAAGTGAGGGGAGGTACAGAGGGAAAAGATTGTTTTAGGAGCGGGAATCGTGTTTTTCTTGCATTATCACTATGTTGGCAGAAAAACAACATTTACAGAAATAGTTCTCCCTGCATTCACAAAAGAAGAGAGCTTGTTAGATTCGTGATAAATTTGTCAGTCAAATTTTTACTGATTTGCACGATTTACGGAATTTAAAAACGAAACGCTGTTTTGAGCACTTTTTTTTTTTTTTTTTTGAAAACCACTGAGTTGTCGGTACGTAGATTAACAGTTTTTTTTGACGGTGTAGCTGCCAACTATTAACGTAGTACTGTAAGAAATAGAATCAAAGCTAGTAGTTTTGGGCGTACATCGCACTGAATAGGGAACAACAAATCCATTTTTTTTGTGTTGTTAATATCACTGTTAAATCATTAAAAAAAATAACAAAGAATTCAACCAAAAAGTGCGAAACAGGGATTTTTCGATCCAGGAAAACGAAATCCCGTCTATTTAAATTATTTTTCAAGGCAAATTGACCATTAATTTAAGCGGGATCGACTGTAGTTTGAATTTCATTTTTAATTTCTAATCGGTGAGCAGCTTATTTTGAAGTCAAATATTCAAGAATCGGTAGTGTAGGCCAGGTTTTATTTCCAAAGGAGTTCGAGAAAGCAAGACATACCAATAACGTACGTCCTTAAGTTCTATTTATTTAAAATCCTCTAAAAAAACTAATGGTTCCGGATTTTAAAACGTTTCTACCCAAAACTCTTTTTTAAAAAGAACTTAAACTATGCTTTCGCTGTTTTGAATTAGTTTCTTTCCAGAAACTTATACTATAAGTGTTTTTTTCTTGTCGGAACGTTTTTTTTTTTTTTTTTTTGTTAAAAATAATATACGGTTTTTTATGGAAGGAGGAAACAAAATAAATGTTTTCAAATTTGATTTTCCATACGTTATACAAGGAGTAGGAAATATATGGTGCTCTGCCTTGACAAACTGTTTGTGGGGAATTCAGTAAAAAAGAAGTGTGTTGTTGAAGTGGATTTGAGTTGGCATACTTTAGCAGCAGTACTATGAAAGTAGTCCAAATCTACTCAGCACGAAGTCCTCATCAAAAAAATGAGCAACTAAATAAATTAAAAAATATATAATTTTGACATCTTGAATTCAAATTATGTTTCTCACAATCATGAGTTTCGATAGAACCTGTCTCACATTTAGTTATGTTTCCTCAAATCTAAAGAACTCCTAAAATTAGACCCATTTCATTTTCCACTCAAAATCACATCTTTTTCTCGAGTTCATGAGGTTTTGTACCAGATCTTCTTTTACGCAATTCTTTCTCGAACTTTCTCACGATATATATCTCACTTCCTTTACCCTGGAAAAGCAGCGAACGCCAACTACGGGCGATTGAAAAAAGTTAGCAATCATGATTGCTCAGAAAAAAAAGGAAAGAAAAAGAAAGAATTGGCGACTAATAAATCTACTTTCACTCGCCACTGGTGACCAAAAATTTGTCTCCTCCTCCCACTTCGTTCATAAATGTACGTGCATAATGTCGCACCGTGGTTCAAAATGTCCGCCGCCCTGACCTTCATTTCCAGGGCACAGAAAGGAAGTAGCCGCAAGTGTGTGGGTGTTGTTAAGCAAAACCGATAAATGAGCTTTCTTCCGAATAACATGCAATCACTCCCCAAAATTCAACCCTCGCATCGGCAAGTGCGGGTGATTTAGGAATTCCTTTCCGCGGATTCTAATGACGTGGGCTTTCCATGAAAGTTGAGGCACATTTCATTCGACACGACGAATGAATTCCACGCAGCCTATAATTTGGAAGATGCAACTTTTAATCAATCAGAGAACTGGATGGCCTTGGTTTTTGTTCTTTACATGCAGAGTGCTTTTATTAAAAGGGCAGTTTTTTTTTATATATCTTGTTGATGACTGAGCTTACTTACTCAACTTTTTTAGAGGGATAAAATTATATTTTCTTAATGTAGGAGAGACCGGGGCTATTTGGCATAAGGGGTATTTTGGCATTCTGCTTTTATTTTCTAGTACACAGTGCCCACAGCGCTACCGTCGCGATGAGGCATACTCGGCAACCTGCTGCGTTATCCACAACAGTTTTAGTGTCTTGCTAACGTGCGTTCGAAGAATATGGTTTTTTTTTTTTTTTTTGTTTTTCTTTCTCGTGAGTAAATTTTTCTCCAATTTACTTTTCGTTTTTCAGTACCCTTACAGTTTTTATTCAAGTATTCTAAGTTTACAGTCAAGTATTCTAAGGATACAGTCAAGTAATCTAAAGATACAGTGACTAATAGCACGGGGATTGATGCAGCTACTGCATTCCAAGTTGTTTGTATTTCGGACAGGGCAGCCATGATTTCCACAAAATGCCTTTGGGGCTAGTTTGCATTGGGAACTTGGGGTTGGTTATTTTGGCATAGGCCAGCGATCTATGCAAACTTATCCCAAAATGATGTTGACATGACATCGTGTAGTTATAGATACCTACAAAGACCTACCTGCAGTCCCATCTACCAGTACGGGTAATGCTGGTGTTGAAAATGTTCCTAATAATAGTAGGGGTAGTACTAGTGTTAAAAACGTCCCTAGTATTAGCATTGAAAGGAGTGAACCTTCAATCTCCACTAGTACAATCCGTTCCCCGAAAGACGTCGACTTGTGATCCTTGAAGACATTCAGAATTTCACAAAAGCAGGGCTACAAAAACAGACAACCAGAGGAAGAGGAAAAAAAGGAGGCACTGTACAATCCGAACCGACACCCCAATTAAAAATGAACTGACAAAATAAAAAACTGAGAAAGAGAGAGAGAGAGAGAAAAAAAAAACATTGTACGTTGAAGGGATAGAGAAAGAAAACAAAAACAGAATATGAAATCAAAGAATATTGCAAAGAAACGTTCAAAGAAGGAAGAGATTAGTAGCACTACAAATGGTGAACCTTTGATACGAGGATGGTGAGGATAGCTATTTTTTTCTTGTTTCCTCAGTAATGATGAGAATAAAGATGAGCCAATTCTACTGGATCTGGTCAGCAACAACCTTCCTACACAGCCCCCACCTGCAAATGAGACAGAATTAAATGCTGCTGTTGGAGTTGATTAGGTGAGTACGAGGTAGCGAAGTATGGGGCTCGCAAGTATCCAAGGCAAATACTTAACCCTTCATGTCTCAAATAGAGTAAGCGATGAATTTTTAGACTTTTTTCTGTTTTTACTTCCTTTTACGTAGTAAAGGAAGTATTGTAATCGCGAAAAAAAAAAAAAATCACTGAAATTTGAGTCTAAATTTTGATTTTGCTCACCCCCGAATTAATGTTCAGTAGTTTTTTCGACCTGTCAGCACGTGCATATGTACCTACCAACATATAAGCAGCCGAAAAATCCTTTTCAACCACCCCCGAGTTAATTACGACGAGTTTTCTCGTGACGTCTGTATGTACGTATGTGCGGATGTATGTGCGTATGTGTCTCGTATAACTCAAAAACTATATGCCTTAGAAACTTCTAGCTTGGTATGTAGGCTCTGAGGATGGTCTAGTTGTGCACCTCCCCTTGTGGTTGCATTCGAATGTTCCCAAGGGGGTGTTTTCCCCCTTTTTGGGGTAAATCAGTGTTAATTTCAATGCGGACTCAAGTGATATGAATTGGCGCGACCACTTGGCGATATGTCGAAAAGCTTTTGGTCGCAAGTGTTTGACGCCAACTTGGCGACATATTGCCAAGTTGGCCATAAATTTGGCGAAAAAAATTATTTTTTGAATTTGGGTTCAATTTGGCGCTATTGGCGATATTTTGCGAAAAATTCACTGAATGATATTAAAATAAGCAATATTTAGAAAATTAACCATTGTAAAATATTTTTTGCATTGTTTCGTGGCAGATTAGGGGAGCAAATATTTGAATTGTTACCTTGCTCACTCCAAGCACTTTTTTTTAACACTTAAGGCAACTACTAAGAAATTAACACGTAAGTAGTGTGGGGTCCATACCAGATTTTTTTTTCGCGATCACAATACTTCCTTTACTACGTAAAAGGAAGTAAAAAGGGAAAAGAAAGAAAGAAACAAAAAAAAGTAATTAAAATAAATATCTTTGTTCAATCAGGAATAAGTTATATTACAATGACAAAAGTTGAAAAGATGCAAAAGTAAGTTTTGAAAAAAAAGAAAAAAAAAGTATTGAAGACGATCATAAGTAAAAGCATAAGTATTCTTAAGCTTGTCATAGCTTCCAAATACAAACACGCTCTTAACAATGTGCTTAAGTACTACACAAACTACGTAATTTAAAAGTTTTAAATTTATAAGCATGAATAAATGATCTATTTTTCTTTAGTATGCATTATGAGAGGTTTTTAGTTATTAGCCTGTGCTTTTTAGCATTTAATTTCTCTTTGATATGATTATGACTGACGAATGCTCGAAAAAAGCGATTAAAAATTGAAATTTTTTATTTGGGAAGTTAAAAATTCAATTATGTGCTTAAATCCACATTTTCAAAAAAAAAAACTTTTCACTGCATTATCTAAGATAAAGAGATCGTCTTTTATCTTTACCCCCTCTGTACCTTTCTCTTTCTTTCAGAATGAGCTAGATTTTGTGAAAAAAAGTATATTCTAGTTCAAATTATTTTTTAATATTCTAAGCAATAACATAGAATCATAAAAAAAATTCCTAAAAGTTTCATATCAGGCAGCGTGATGTCAATGCCAAAATTTAAAAGTTTGAGACTAAAGTAAATGGTAGCAGAACCTCTAATCTGTTTTGTGGCAAGAGATGATACTAGTAGCCCTCATAAATGCTGATTTATAGCATGACTCGGAAAACTTTTTGAAATGAAAGCTTACCTAAGGTCTGATCTTTGACCACGTTTACTCAAAACTTGAATTTTTCTATTATATACCTTTGCTTCTCATTGCATTGTACAAAATAGCATGATTTATGATTCCACACCTCTCCAAATTATTATTTTAGTAATACAACAATCATGGTCAGGATAAAATCTGGCTCACCGGGGGGGGGGGGTGCTCTCTTCAGAGGCCTTGCATTTAACATTATTGGCAATCTTAAAGACGGTTTTGACTTAAAAAAAAATTCCTTCTGGTCAGTAATTCTATCTGCGTTAGTGGGTAACTGGTGACGAAAGCGGGAATAATCTTTCTGCTGATTTTCATCCTTGTTTCGAAAAAATAAAGTGCCAAACAGTGAAAATTTTGACTGTGGGCCTATATACTCCCTTGATCCCCCCCCCCCCTCTCAAAAATGAAATAAATGAAAAAAAAAACTGTAAATGATACTCTGATTATGATTTTCGTTTTGATTTTGCTTCAGGTTCTAAATTTTAAGAGTCCATCAAGTTGGGAGGGCACGTGCCCCCCGACGCTACGCTTATGCTCACAAAGTTCTGGTCCCTACTGTTGGACCAGGGGGTTGCTCGGCCCTTGGTCAGGATCAAAAGAACAGAGCGCTCTTTATGGCCCTATCCAAAACTTAAGGCAGGGATTCAAGTGAAACAGGCGATCGCTACTGGAAATGAATTACATTAGAACGTTTCTTGATAAAAACATCGTGACGTTTGCCTATGAAAAACGATCTAGATAAAACGTCACAGCCTACTTGGCGAATAAGAGGAGATCGTTGACTGCTTGTGAGCTCTTATTGGCTCCGCTCGTAGTGACGTCAGTGCCAAGTTAAGTTGATGATAATGTAATTCACTTCCAGTAGCGATTGCAATTCGAAGCGATCGCAGTGCTGTTTCACTTGAATCCCTGTCTTAATCACGAGTTGTGGTAGTTACGGGGGACCCTGGAGAGTGAAGTGAAGTGAAGTGCTCCCAAAGTTATTCCAAAACTCCGCTTTTAGCGCCTCAACTTCTTAATGATTTCGGGATAATGTTCTGAACATCCCTGACACCATCATCATCAAAGGTAGTCAAATTTTCATTTTCTGTACCTTCAGTCTCGAAAAATTACCGGAGGAAAGTCTCTTAAACTCACCCTTTTCCCTAATGTCATCAAAGGTGGACTAGACTTTCGTTTTTAGGACTTTAATTCCAAAAAAATGCAGCTGCCAAGTGAGGGGAGCTCTCCTCCATGGCCCCTCCCTTGTACTCTTTTTTTTTGCGTTTGAACTAATGTTTTTGCTATCGATGAAGTTTCTGAGGTGTGACTTTGAAGCATCATCACTTCACCTCCAAACAGTAAAGAATTATTTTGCACTTACTACAGTAGTGTGCATAGAGTTAGATGTCCCCCCGCAAGATTGGATCCCCCCCCCCCCACTAAGCAACTTAGCAACATTAAAAAAAAAAATCCCGTGTACTTCATACTGCTATGTTTCTGGATTGTAAGCCCTCAAAACTCATGCCCCCCCCCCAACGCGCGGGCGTTTCGAGGTGCTATGTACGCCACTGATTTAATAGTATGAATGCAGTAGAAGAGAGAAATTAATTGATAATGCATTTTGGAAGCAGTTTGCAAAAATTATGCCCCCCTTATTTTTCTTTACTATAGTTCAACTGGAAAGTCGATTAAGAAGGTAAGTAAATTTTAAATTATTAAAATGTCTATTGGTTAGTATGAACCCATTAATGCCTGAGTCTCTTTTAAGGGACTGTCCAAAAAGCGTCTGAATTGACCTAAAATGAACATTTCAACCAAATAATAGTGTTCAATTATTACTTTGGTATTGTTTCAATTCATTTTTACAGATTGCAGCACATAACCATTGTAAAGTGTGTTCTGTAGCCGTGTAATCAATATGCAAAATATCTTTGGAAAAAAAAGTCAGGCATTAATGGGTTTAGTACTGTCAAACCGCGAAAGGCGCGCCTGGCAGTCAATAAAGCTTCCATTTGAAAAAGGGGTGATAGGTTAGGAGACGCACTTGCGGTGCTTTCGCTTCTTACTTCCTGTTGAATCGTTGAATGTTAGGTCGCATTTCTCCCCTATTTTGAGGAAATCCAAAGAGACCTCAGGCATGCGCAAAAGCGAGGAAGGTTTTACGAAAAAAGATTAAACAGTAATGTGCATTGAAAACTTGAAACAAATGACTCGAAATTATAAATCTGTTCCAGCGCAAGTAATGTCGAAAAAAAAAAAAATTGCAATGATCAGCTTTCAGAAAATCATAGACATAACACACGACACACCTGGCCTCTGTGACGTCACGAATCTAGCCTAGAAGTAGAAAAAATTTGCACTTCCAGTGTTGATTCTATTGGTAACAGGAGGCGGGAAAATGTTCTATTCCAAGTTAAGTATGATGCATGCTCGATGCCTATAGAGAGATTCAGATGAGTTAAAAGGATGCCTTCTTATAAGAATAATTAAATGGTAAGATTCATATATTTTGTTTCCCTTTTTAAGACTTCTCAATTCTATTATCAATATATCTTTTCACTGCCTTGATGTTGCATGACCAAAAATGGCGAATTTACAGGTTTGGATGCTCCACAGAGATGAGCAAAACTCCGAAGAATATTTGAGTGATTTAAAATCAAAACCAGCTAAGTCATTTTTTAGCCTACTTTCCCGTTAAAAATAAAAGAAAGACGAAAAAAGTATTAAAAGTAGCTTAATGCATCTAAAAAATACAGTCGATGCTCGATATAACGACCGTCTCCGTCCTACAGAAAACGGTCTTTATAACGAGTGGTCGCTATAAGAGGTAGAACGTAGAGTATATTGGGATACAGTTGGGGATTTCTCATCGGTCTTTATATTAGGATGGTCTTTATAACGTGTGGTCCTTATAACGAGCGTCGACTGTATCGCCAAGTTCAAAAAATATCGCCAAGTTAAAAAATAAAGAGGTAAAATGAATATCGAAAAATTAAAAATTTGAAAGTAGGGTATTGAGATGGGGAATTTGTGTGTCGGTCTGTCGGTCGGTCTGTCTGTCCCCCCCCCCCCCCCTAATAACTTTTGAATAAACATTCCAATTTGGACAAACTTTTTTTTGTTGGAAAGATCTCGGCGAGTACAGCTCATTCCCATATTTGATTTTTTGATTTGAACAATTTTTGGTTCAATTTTGAGCCGTTCAAACAACCGGTCCCGCGATACTAACTTTTGAATGAACAGTCCGATTTGAACAAACTTTTTTTTGTTCGAAAGATCTTTTCAAGGATACTTCATTCCCGTATCTACATTTTCGATTTGAACAATTTTTCGTTCAACATTGAACCGTTCAAACAAGCTGTCACCCCTAATAACTTT
This sequence comes from Uloborus plumipes, assembly GCA_038373865.1. Lineage (NCBI taxonomy): Eukaryota > Metazoa > Arthropoda > Arachnida > Araneae > Uloboridae > Uloborus > Uloborus plumipes. The sequence goes on from JAXGGA010005574.1 coordinate 46,083, forward strand.
TGAGTGAACAGTCCGATTTAAACAATTTTATTTTTTTCGAAGCATCTCGGCAAGGATACTTTATTACCGTATTTAAATTTTAAATCTGAACATTTTTGGTTCAACATTGAACCGTTCAAGCAACCTTTCCCCACCTAATAACTTTTAAGTGAACCGTCCGAATTGAATAAACTTTTTTTTTTGTTCGAAAGATCTTATCAAGAATAGGGGAGACTGGGGACGGTTGTGACAGTCGTCATATTAGCTAAACCATAATTAATACCTGGTTGAAGCAAAGAGAGAGAGTATCAGCATGTTTGTCTGAATGTGTGTCAAAGCATTGCGGTAGCCATCGAGCGACATTAACGCTAGCAGAGGGGTTGGTTACTTTTTAACAGTCAAAAGTAAGTTTTTTTGTTCGATGTCTTTTAGTAATTCCTGTTGAATGGGTACAGATAGAGAAATGAAAGTTTTCTCCCCGTTAGTAGTGAACCTTAATAGTGAAATAGCAGTGATTACTTTTTATGTAGGTTATTTTGTATTGACATGGCGCTAGCTATTTTCAAAAGTAGTGGGTTGGGATCGGTTGTGACAAATTGCGTGGGGACGGTTGTGACAAGAGTAAAACATGTTTTTATCATATTTGATGCCCATAATACGCTTGGAGAAGACAGAAATAGGGCATTGTGACCTAATGAAATATAAAGAAGCTTATAAAGAAGTGAAACTTTTTTTTCTTTCGGACAGCTTTGGAAATGCAACGTTAATCGTAAGTGTTTGCTACGAAACATTCATTCGTAAACGCGATGGAGCCGGCTGGCGCTGTCACAATGAAAACAACGTGTGCATAGGTTATATTGCTCATAATAAAGTGCTTTTGAGCTTACATATACTCTGAAATCATATATGAGAGTAAAATGGCTGCTGAGAAATGGTTCCGTTCATTTATGAATAGAAATGTTTCACGTCTGTTCGTGTAGCTCATGCAACTAGCCTTTCAAGAGTAACAAGCTTCAATAAAACAAATAAATGTGGAATATTTCTTTGATACTTGAGAATTGTTATGAACAATCACGGTTATGACCCACAGGATGTGCATAATGTTGCCAAAACAGACGTTACGAAATTCCAAAAACCTGATATTTTTGTAAAACTTGGTATAAGGCTACTTCAACTGAACGAGACACATTGTTAAATGTTAAACTTTCCCAGATGAAGGTTATGTTGAATTACGTTTGATATTACTTGAAATTAAAAGTGATCTAGACTGTTTTGCTGTATTTTTGAACTTGTCACAACCGACCCCAAGCACTGTCACAACCGCCCCTGGGGTGGGGTCGGTTGTGACATTTTTTCCTTTTTTGTTTAATTTGGTCCTGTGAGTTAACTACTGTACTTAGGGAGAAAATTTTAGTGTTTATAAGCAGGCAAATAAACACTTTAACATAAAAACAACTTTAAAACAGCTCACAGGCATTGCTAAGGGATCTATGGGGGAGCAAATGAAAATTGTCACAACCGTACCCAGTCTCCCCTACTTCATTTCCGTATCTACATTTTCGATTTGAACGATTTTTCGGTCAACATTGAACCGTTCAAACAAGCTCTTACCCCTAATAACTTTTGAGTGAACAGTTCGATTTAAATAAACTTTTTTTTGTTCGAAAGATCTCGGCAAGGATACTTCATTACCGTATTTAAATTTTCAATGTGAACATTTTTTTGTTCAATATTGAACCGTTCAAGATTTCTAAACCTTTCTCCACCTAATAACTTTTAAGTGAACCGTCTGAATTGAATAAACTTTTTTTGTTCGAAAGATCTCGGAGAGACTCATTCCCATATTTCACTTTTCAATTTGAACCATTTTTCGTTCAATGATGAACCGTTCAGAAAATTTTTTAACGTGAGCACTTACTGGGAAATTTAAATTGAATGTTGATCGTGAACTTAAAGTCGGATTTCCTTCAAACTAACTTTGTAAGAAAATGGTTTTGATATATAATGTTTGTAAAGTACTTTTCTGAGTAATCTTCTGTGAGGACTCTGATTCCGACTCCGACTCCGCAAACATGGCGGAAATGCAGGCTCAGAAAAAAATGACTGACTGGGCAGACGATTTTTTGTTTACTTATTCATTTTTTTGTTTAATTAATTATTATTATTTTTATTTATTTATTTATTTTTTTTTGGCAGACGATATTTTTTTTTTATTACAAAAATTGTTCATTCACTAGAGCATTTTATTCTTTACTTATATTTAACAACTGGCAACGGATTAAAAATAAAATTCGAGACATTTTATTAACGAACGAGGTTTTTTTCTTTCTTTGACAAAATGTGTTTTGATGTTCTTTGTACTTTTATTTTATTTATTATTTTTTTTTCTTTTGAAAACGATTGTGAAATTTTTCTACGGACGAACTATAACAGTTACATTCTTTAAAAGGTGCGACAAAACTTTACTTACTCGTTTATTTACTTTTTACGTGTCCATTTCATCTGATGAGAGGGGTAAATTTTGCTTTTAGAAATCAGCTTTAAGTGCTATAAAGGTATGTTTGACATAATTTTCAGTTTCAGATATTCAAGAGAATATTGATTAGATGCTAGAATGCCGATGTCGATGTACGGGAAAGTAGGCTCGTTTAGTTCTTGACAGAACTTCTTGTTCAAAATTTCATTGCAGCAAAAAAAAAAAAAAAAAAACTAATTTTTGTACTAACAAAAAGAATAATCAGTCAATTGTTTCTTTTATAATGTGGTTTGAGAGTGGTATTAAACTTGAGATTTGGCAAGTTCAATGCTTGCTTATAAAAGCATAAAATGGAGAATTTTGCTTTGGACATAACTGGGTTTGCTTTGAAAGTCGGCCCAAAAACTAATCATTAGATAATGTTTAGCACTCTTGCGAGTTTTCATAGCTGTGGTAGTAATAATTTGTATATAATATTGAGTATACCGACCAGTGAATGAACACCACCCAGTGAATGAACACTTCGCAGTATTTCTTTAAAAAAAGGTTCTAATTTGTTTTTTTTTTTAAGATAAATTGGCTTCAATAGCTTTCTTCCTTCAAATTCTGAGCTATCTGATACCTGATTGGTTATTTTGGTCATGTATTTTTCTAGTAAAAAATTATAGAATGTTTACAACTGTGCGCCATTTCTTTTTCTGTTCCAAAATAATAAGGATGGTTTTGTGTATAACTTTGATTCGTATTAATTGTATTTATAAATTAAATTTTTTCAATTATAAAAAAGAATCATTTAGTATGTATATTCAGGCTATGATTTTAACTGTTTCAATCTTTATAGAATGCTTAGATTTTAGATTTACGGGGTGTTCACTCACTGGGTCAGAAAAACTCTGAGAAGCCAGTGAATGAACAGCTGTTCATTCCCTAGGATTTTAATGTTGTTTTGAAAAATAAAGAAAACTACTGCGGTTTTTATTGCTTTAATTCATCTTGCACATAAACAGTTGAGCATACAGAAAACCTCCAAGAGCGGCCACCTCTACTAAGCGGAGACCCCTCTTAACGGCCAATTTTTCGTGGCACGGATATTTTGCCCAATGGACCTAATGTTAAAAATTCCCCTTGTAGTGACAACCCCCAACCCCTCTGAACGGCCACTGAGTTGTTCGTCACTTCAGTTTTTCAAAAAATATATGCTCGCTTCCTGTTTTTAATCCTTTCGTCACGTTATTGACTGTCACCTCTCTAGAAGTAATGCCAGCATTCAAACAAAATTCGATATAGGGTATTCCGACCAGTGAGTGACCACCACCCAGTGAATGACCACTTCGCAGTATTTCTTAAAAAATAAGGTTCTAAATTATTTTTTTTTAGATAAATTGGCTTCAATAGCTTTCTTCCTTCAAATTCTGAGCTATCTGATACCTGATTGATTATTTTGGTCATGTATTTTTCTAGTAAAAAATTATAGAATGTTTACAGCCGTGCGCCATTTCTTTTTCTGCTCCAAAATAATAAGGATGGTTTTGTGTATACAACTACTTTGATTCGTATTAATTGTATTTATAAATTAATTTTTTTTAATTATACAAAAGAATCATTTAGTATGTATATTCAAGCTATGAATTTATTTGTTTCAATCTTTATAGAATGTGTAGATTTTAGATTTATGGGGTGGTCACTCACTGGGTCAGAAAAACTCTGAAAAGCCAGTGAATGACCAGCTGTTTATTCACTGGGATTTTAATGTTGTTTTGAAAAATTAAAGAAAACTAGGGTCGACCAGTGAATGACCACCACCCAGTGAATGAACAGCGCGTCATTTTCGTTAAAAAATAAGGTTTTAAAAGCTTTTTTTTTAGACCGAGTGGCATCAACAATTTTCTACCGTGAAATTCCAAGCTATTGGTTACATAGGTCAATTCTTTATTGTTGAAAAAATTGATAGAATGTTGACTCTCGCGTAGTAGTGTTCTTTTTAGTGTGTTCTATTTTTGGAACATAGGAGCTTTATATAAATTTATTTAAAAAAAGAAAAAAGATATTTTTTTTGACCAAAAAAATTTTAATTTAGTTTTTCTCTTAACATATTTTTATGCATTAAAAAAAAACTAAAGTGTATTGATCCACTTACCTGAACTTAAAAAATCCATTATCAAAGTACATACCTTGTACTCAGACTTTTCAGTCAAAACTGATAGCAAATCATTTATAGCTCTGTATCGTAACCGCGCATCAAGTAATCCTTTTTTGCCTGAATGGAACATTGATATCCATTTGAGGAGCAAAGAGAATATTCACATTTTCAATCCAAATCTTATTGGTTTTCCTCTTATACACATTTCCCATGAATGCCGACAGTAATAGGAACCACTCATTCATCTATGCTTGATTTCTCATGAATATTTCGAATTGTTGAGGGCTTTTACACAATTTGTAAATAGGTTTTTTCAAGCTTTTCATTTTTTTAATATAAATTTACGGTTGAAATCCATAATAAAAGGGTTATTTTTAATTTTCGAAAATTGCTTCGATGCATAATTGCTGGTACTAATAGTACAAATGTCTCTTCTGTGTTTGTGCATTACTCCAATGCATATGTTCAGTAAAGTGCTTTTAAATTATAAGGTATTGCAAGCCGACTAATATTATTTTCCAGTATCACGTGACGACACAGCTGTCAGGGCAGGTGTGGATTCGGAGCCATTTCCTCTGTCAAACTGTTATTACACTGGCGGAAAAAAAAATCCCAACACCAAGAAAAAATTTCTGCAGAGTAATGAAATTCGGGTAATGCAATTGTTAAGTTAACATGTTTAATTGATTAAATGTACAAGATCACTGGCTAATTTAAGCTCAAGAAAATGCTGTGCAAATGTGAAATTATGTTAATTTAGTAGAGAGTGTAACGTCCAGAATTTTGAAGGTAAGCCTGCAAGCGTGCATGCATTATGTCATGCAGGTGCCGAATGTCACTTTGTAGTATGGAGTTCCATGCTTGTTGCACTTGTTGTGTCAATACTAGGACCGTCATTGCTGACTGTGGATGATGCTCGAGGTACCGTACCATGACATCCCATACGTTATCAATTGGAGACATAGCTGGTAATTTTGCTGATCATAATAACATGTCAGCACTCTGTAGAGTACATTGCGTTACAGCAGCGATGTGAGGGCGAGCGTTATCTTGTTGGAAAATGCCCCCTTAAATGCTACTCATGAAGGGCTGTACTACTGGTTAAATTACCAGACTGACGACAAATTTTCAGTCAGTGAGTTTGGGATAACCACAAGAATGCCCCTGATGTCGTAGGAAATTGCTCCATAGGCCATAACTCCAGGTGTGGGTCTCGTGTGTCTAGGCCATAAACCGCTTAGATGCAGGCTGTCCCCTGGCCTCCTTCTGACCAATATACAGCCACCACTGGCACTAAGGCAGAATCTGTTTTCATCAAAAATTACAACACATCTCCACTCCGATCTCCAGTGAACTCTGCCGTGGCACCACTGACGTCGGAAAAGGCATCGGTTTGCAGTCAATGGAATACCGGCTGCAGGCTGCCTGACTCGGAGCTGTCCTTGAAGTAAACAGTTTCTTACCGTTCCTTGGGTCACGACGGTACCAACTGCAGCTCGAATTTCAACCGCAGATGCTGTACGATGCGCCACAGCTGTACGCAAGATTCGGCGATCTTCCTTCTCAGTCTTGCCACGTGGCAGCTCGGAACTCGATCTTCTTGAGGTAGTACCATCCCTTCCCCATAACTTCCAATAATCATGCATGGTGGAAACATTCCCACCCAAATCTTTCTGCAATATCGCGAAATGAAAATCCACCTTCTCGTAGCCAAATTGTACGACCTCGTTTAAACTCGGTGAGCTGTTGATAATGGCTTTCTTCGTCTTCTTAAAGGCATTCCTAGCTAACATGAACGCCATTCGTCAAATTTCACGGAAAAATAATGCACACGGGCTTCACAACACGCTTTTAAAACAAGCCTTATTTGCATGTTCTGAGTGACGCCAGCTGCGCCACACTTATGCGCGGAACGCGAAATTTCAATCGAGATCATCTTTCAGTCGTAGAAACACGCCTACCAAATTTCGTTTATCTAACACAAGTCTTTCTTGGTGTTGGGATTTTTTTTTCCGCCAGTGTATTTTCTTTTGAAACGAAACCTCATACCCTTTAATAATATAAACTTATTTGGTTTTGCAAACATCTGCACTAGAACACATTCAAAACGAAAAGATAAGAGAATCACACATTATGAAACTTGAAATTTCCTCATTTAAGTCGATGATTAAGTCATTTAAGTAAAATGATAAAGATAACAATAATAACATTAGTAACAATTAAAAATAAATCTGTAATTAGTAGCGTAAAATAGAACTTTTTCTACTGTTAGTAAGTATTGTCAAAATGGCTGTAAATAAGGTTTGTGAAAAAAATAAAAATAAGATGATATAAGAGTTAATCAAGAGCATTTTAAAATATTTATTATCGGCCAACACAATAATAATAATAATAATTAAAGAAAAGGTAAAAAGAAGATTCAATACGATGCGGAAAGGTTTCTCGTTTGAGAAAAAAATAAATAAATAAATAAAATTAATTTATAAATAAGCATGTAAAGTAACAGGTCACTATCTGCCTTATAAAAATATACAAAAGTGAAAATATCTAAAACCAACTTCAAGTATTTCTAACTCAAAATGTAAGGTGGTCATTCACTGGGTCAGAGGTGGTCATTCACTGGGTCGGAGGTGGTCATTCACTGGGTCTTTGCACCATTTTTCCTTCGAACACCCCAAAAAGCCGGAAGCGGAACCCTTCAAGTTCCATCATTTTTTTTTTACGCATTTACATAGATCAATAAAACTATTTAAACTATCACGAACAAAATATTACAGTATTTAAAATTACTACGATTTTTTAAAAATGAAATTTTTCTTAAGTGGTCATTCACTGGTCTGTCTACCCTATAGGTACGTTTGCCCAGGGAACCATCATGCGAATAGTGTAATAATGCAAAAAGTTTAAATAGTTAGCAATCGAAAGAACATATCAAGACATCTTTTTTTTTGGGGGGGGGGGATTTATTTGCCCTCGTCAGCCCAATGTCGAGATATAACTTTATAAAATCTGGTGAAGTTTTTTAAAAAAGAGTTAAATTTAAAGACTTGTCGAGAAATTGATCACGCATTTTAACCGTTTGCATGTGCATGACGACTATCTACAAATCACGTAAAAGATTTTTGCCGTTTTACACTGAAACTCGCTAAATTTGGAATCTTTTCAAAAACATTCCGGTAGATTTTAAAACCTTACCTGCCACCAAGGCGGCTCGTGCAATCCGCCTGCGGCAAGTTGATGCACACCGCCTTCAGGAGCGTACTTCGGGTTTTCAGTGAAGCGCGCGACTAGAACAATTTCATTCTCAACAATGTACTTCTGGGGCTTCACGGTGGTCAGCACGGTAACCTCTTGAACCGATACATTTTATATTAGAAGAGGCTCGCTAAGAGCCTTTTTTGAGATTGACGTTTTCCCTCAGACCGAGTGTCAAAAAACTACCTAAGCTATTCGAATTACTCGCTTTCCGTCCTTGACATTCCCGTCTACAAGCTACTTTTGTGTTGAAAATTTTTGACAAAGAGAGGGGTTGAGAATTAGAGAAAGCTTTGTTTTGGATTGGAAGGGATGAACTAGAGGGGGAATTTAACACTGTGCCAAATTCTCCCTTTGCTTCTTCCATTCGAATTTGCTCTTGCCCACGCATACGTGCTTAAGAATTTACATTCCAATAAAAAGCTCTGCTTAATAAATTCGGACAATTATGTAAAATAGCCAAACATATGAACTTAAAAATTACGAACCTTTCGATACCTGGTTCGATGTTCAGTTCACTGGCTTTCGGGAGAAGTAAGAAAAACATAGATTGATACACACATACACTCAGTTTTTACAAAAAATATTTTGATGACAGAATCACGAGGTCAAATTACTTTTGTGCATAGCATTTTAGAGATTTTCCAGCACATATAAAGAAATGGTAAACGTGGAGAGTAGTTCTTTCAAATGTAAAGAAAATTGATGTAATTTTATTAGCGTCTGTGATCTAAAATTGCATAAAACTGCATGGAATGTGTGTGAAGAACAAACATACAATATAATAGTGCCACAGAGTGATAAAGTAAACACTTCAAACAGTTACAACCCCCATTTTGTCTCAAATTAATGCAAGAGCTGTTTTTCAGTATTCATCTTTCAAAAATCCACAATTTTAATATTCAGTGAAAACTTCACTCAATATCACCAAAAGCGCCAAATTAAAAACAAATTCGAAAAAGAAAAAAGTCATTTTGTTTGCCAAATTTGTCGCCAACATGGCAATATGTCGCCAAGATGGCGACGAAAAATTGGCGGCCAGAAGTAAAGCGATCTATCGCAATGAGGGGTGTTGCTAAATTACAACATCCCTTAATTCTGCATTGAAATTAACATATTTACCCCAAACAGGGGTAAAAGACCCCCTTGGGTACATTCGAATGTAACCAAAAGGTTAGGCGCACAACTAGACCCCACTCAAAGTCCACATGTGAAATTTCAATCTTCTGCGGCACACAGTTTTTGAGTTATGCGAGATATATACATAAAACATGAATACATACCTACATACGTAGAAAGACGTCATGTATTTTTCTGTTATCCATACGTTCGTAGGTACAAATGCATGTGCAAATAGGCCGAAAAACTACTCAGCATTCATTAATGCGTGATTAAAAAAATATTTTAGATCGAAAATTGAGGGGAAGTTTTTCCGAGATTACAATACTACCTTTATCACGTAAAAGGAAAGTTCGAATAAATAAATAATTAAATAAACCCGAAATGTAATAAATAAATAAACACTAAAAGTAATTGATCACTACATGCCAAAAGAAAAAATACGAAAATGAAAATATCTCAGAGTAAACTTCTCGCTTTTCCTAATCAGAATTTAACCTGTTCATTCACTGGTACCATCGGTGTTCATTCACTGGGTCAGAGGTGTTCATTCACTGGTCTTTTACCATCGATGTTCATTCACTGGGTCAGAGGTATTCATTCACTGGGCTTTTGTGCCACTTTTCCTTTGAACTCCCCAAAAAGCCAGAAGCAATACTGTTTAAGTTCCCTCATTTTTTTTCTTATTTACATGGATCAATAATACTATTTAAACTATCACGAACTGAATATTACAGTATTTAAAATTACTACGATTTTTTAAAAAAGAAATTTTGCTTAAGTGTTCATTCACTGGTCCGTCTACCCTATATACACTGAAGTGACAAAAGTCATGGGATAGCAATATGCAAATTTTCAGATGGCAGTAGCATCGCATAGAACAGGTATAAATGCGCAGTGCTTTTACAGAGCTTTCATTTCTGTTCAAGTTATTCATGTGAAGAGGTTTTAACGTGATGATGACCGCACGACGTGAAATTAACAGACTTCGAACGCGGAATGTTAGTTGGAGCTAGACGCATGGGTCATGCCATTTCGGAAATCGTTAGAGAATTCAACATTCCCAGATCCACTGTGTCAAGAGTGTGCCGAGAGTATGAAATTTCAGGCATAACATCCCACCATGGACAGCGCAGTGGTCGACCGCCTGCACTTAAAGATCGAGACCGGCGACGTCTGCAAAGAGTCGTAAATTCTAACAGACAAGCAACACTGCGTCAAATCACCGTAGAAATCAATGTGGGACGTACAATGGACGTGTCTGCTAGAACTGTGCGGAGAAATTTGGATTTCTTGGGCTATTCCAGCAGAAGACCGACTCGAGTGCCTTTACTGACAGAACGACATCGCTTGCAGCGACTCTCGTGGGCACGTGAGCATATCGGTTGGTCCCTAGATGAATGGAAAACCGTGGCCTGGTCCGATGAGTCACGATTTCAGCTGGTAAGAGCCGATGGTAGGGTTCGATTCTTTCAGAACAGTGTTTCCCAACCTGTGGCTAACGGACCATTTTGTTGTACATGTGCATCATACTAAATTGTACCACTTCGTAAACGTGATTCCATTTCCTTAAATTTGTTATTACGACCGTGTTTATAAAGTTTTATTACACATTTTAGAGAGTGGTTATGTATTCACATCATATAGTGAGACGCATAGCGTCGAAACATTATTAGAAGTATAGAAAATTGAAACGTCACTGAAATTATATACTCATTGTAAGATGCATGGGTTAATCTGTGCTTTGGGTCCCTTTTCTCGCCAAACACGGATTTCAGTTTTGTCGCCATAGAAACGCCATTTTTGCGTAATGTCTCTCGGAGCTTTCAACTCCGCGAGACAACAAGAAAAAACGCACCTGTTGGCGACTTTTTGAAAATGCGCCAAGCAGGGACCCAAAGCGCATTTTCACCGATGTATGTGTTTGATCGGAGTTTCATATTTATCTACGATTTCTGTCATACTTCGTTTACTTATAAATAGTTACAGTAAAAACAAACTCATTTTTTAAAAAAATATTTATTTTCTTATTCCAAAACTATAATCCCACTCCACTTCATTCTGCATATGGTAATATTACATTATGTACTTACTTATATCTTAATTTATATCAAAGAATACGGTTTTTCAAAAAATGACAAAACTCTTCTGAAAAATAAAATTATTCATTTTGAAATTCAATTAAATAATGCACTATACAAATTCAATAAAAACTAAATGCACATGCATTCTTAAAGCTTAATAAACATTTCATTTAGTCTTGCTGATTAATCACAAGTTTGGTCGTCTTTTGCTGTTTTTACTTCCTTTCCTTAAAGGAAGTATTGTGATCACGAAAAAAATTTCACTCAAATTTCAGTCTAAATTTTGACTTTGCTCACCCCTGAATGAATGTCGCGTAGTTTTTTCGACCTGTCAGCACGTGCATATGTACCTAACAACATACAAACAGCCGAAAAATCAATTTCGACCACCCCCGAGTAAATTACGACGAGTTTTCTCGTGACGTCTGTATGAACGTATGTGCGGATGTATGCGCGTATGTGGCTCGCATAACTCAAAAACTATATGCCGTAGAAACTTCTAGCTTGGTATGTAGGCTCTGAGGGGGGTCTAGTTGTGCACCTCCCCTTGTGATTGCATTCGAATGTTCCCAAAGGGGTCTTTTACCCCTTTTTTGGGGTAAACAATGTTAATTTCAATACAGACTCAAGTGATATGAATTGGCGCCACCACTTGGCGACATGTCGCCAAGCTTTTGGTCGCCAAGTGTTTGTCGCCAACTTGGCGACATATCGCCAAATTGGCGACAAATTTGGCGAAAAAATTATTTTTTGAATTTGGGTTCAACTTGGCACTATTGGCGATATTTTGCGAAAAATTCACTAAATGATATTAAAATCAGCAATATTTAGAAAAATAACCATTGTAAAATATTTTTTGCATTGTTTCGTGGTAGATTAGGGGAGTAAATATTTGAATGCTCACCTTGCTCACTCCAAGCACTTTTTTTAACACTTAAGGCAACTACTAAGAAATTTACACGTAAAAGGAAGTAGTGTGGGGTCCATACCAGATTTTTCCAATAAAGTTTCAGTGCATTTTCTAGATTGAAATTACTAAAATGATTCAAAACTGAGCATATTACGGAATTCGAAACTGTATTAGGCTTGTTGATTGGAAGTTCAAAGTTCCTGCATTATAATTTTTGTTATAAAGATAAGAAAGTTGGGATTTTTTTTTCTCCTTCCAATAAAAGAAACATCGGTATTTAGATATTTTGCAAAGCAGATGTGCCGATTTTTTCTCTTAGTTAACATTGGCCATCAGTGACAATGCTGAAGGCTATTTTCTTTTCGTAATCGGCGCGATGCATTGGAATTTTGTATTTTTTGTGCAAAAATAAATAGCAGGTCGCTAGGTTGGCGACCAACATTACATTTTGTAGTCACCAGAAAAACATTTTTAGTCGCCACTGGCTAGAGAACCGCTAGTCCCGACCTTTACCAACTAGCAAGTGGGGTTTATTGTTCATTATTGTTTCATTATTATTTTTATATTGCTTTTTGTGCTTCTTTTTTTTTCTCTTCATTATTAATTACGCTTTTTTGCTTCTCTGTTACAAAATTGTTACAACTGTTTACTATGTTTCACTTTTATCTGTTCATGCTTACTGCTCTTAATATTGTCACATACAACTTGTACACGCCACATTTAATCTATTCTCACTGCACCTTGTTACATTCTTTTTCTCTGTATAGTGAACCATATTGTAATGTTATTGTTTCATTTTCTGTAATGTCTTTGATTTTTCAATTAATACCGTCTGATTTACGCCCCTACCGCGGCTGGAATCTGAGACTGGATAGTATACTCTAACTATTATATTGATAGGATCCTGGCAATCAATCAATAATGCGGAAGTCCGAGAAGTTACTAGCAAGTGGATCACCACCAATGGTAAGTGTACCACAGGTTGAGATATGAATGTCGTCTGCCATATAAACGGGTTATGGCGGTGTGGGTTATGAGTGTCGTCTGCCCTATAAACGGGTCATGGCGGTGTGGGATATGAATGACGTCTGCCCTATAAACGGGTCATGGCGGTGTGGGATATGATTGTCGTCTGCCCTATAAACGGGTCATGGCGGTGTGGGATATGAGTGTCGTCTGCCCTATGGTTATGATTGTCGTCTGCCCTATAAACGGGTCATGGCGGTGTGGGATATGAGTGTCGTCTGCCCTATAAACGGGTCATGGCGGTGTGGGATATGAGTGTCCTCTGCCCTATAAACGGGTCATGACGGTGTGGGATATGAATCTCGTCTGCCCTGTAAACGGGTCATGGCGGTGTGGGATATGAATGACGTCTGCCCTATAAACGGGTCATGGCGGTGTGGGTTATGAGTGTCGTCTGCCCTATAAACGGGTCATGGCGGTGTGGGATATGAGTGTCGTCTGCCCTATAAACGGGACGTGGCGGTGTGGGGTATGATTGTCGTCTGCCCTATAGACGGGTCATGGCGGTGTGGGATATGATTGTCGTCTGCCCTATAAACGCGTCATGGCGGTATGGGATATGATTGTCGTCTGCCCTATAAACGGGTCATGTCGGTGTGGGATATGAATGACGTCTGCCCTATAAACGGGTCATGGCGGTGTGGGTTATGAGTGTCGTCTGCCCTATAAACGGGTCATGGCGTTGTGGGATATGAATGACGTCTGCCCTATAAACGGGTCATGGCGGTGTGGGTTATGATTATCGTCTGCCCTATAAACGGGTCATGGCGTTGTGGGATATGAATGACGTCTGCCCTATAAACGGGTCATGGCGGTGTGGGTTATGATTATCGTCTGCCCTATAAACGGGTCATGGCGGTGTGGGATATGATTGTCGTCTGCCCTATAAACGGGTCATGGCGGTGTGGGATGTGAGTGTCGTTTGCCCTATAAACGGGTCATGACAGTGTGGGGTATGATTGTCGTCTGCCCTATAAACGGGTCATGGCGGTGTGGGATATGAGTGTCGTCTGCCCTATAAACGGGTCATGGCGGTGTGGGTTATAAGTGTCGTCTGCCCTATAAAGGGTCATGGCGGTGTGGGTTATAATTGTCGTCTACCCTGTACACGGGTCATGGCGATGTGGGATATAAATGTCGTCTGCCCTATAAACGGGTCATGGCGGGGTGGATATGAATGACGGCCGCCCTGTAAACGGGTCATGGCGGTGTGGGATACGAATGTCGTCTGCCCTATACACGGGTCATGGCGGTGTGGGTTATGATTGTCGTCTACCCTATAAACGGGTCATGGCGGTGTGGAATATGAATGACGTCTGCCCTATAAACGGGTCATGGCGGTGTGGGTTATGATTGTCGTCTACCCTATAAACGGGTCATGGCGGTGTGGGATATGAATGACGTCTGCCCTATAAACGGGTCATGGCGGTGTGGGATGTGAGTGTCGTTTGCCCTATAAACGGGTCATGACAGTGTGGGGTATGATTGTCGTCTGCCCTATAAACGGGTCATGGCGGTGTGGGATATGAGTGTCGTCTGCCCTATAAACGGGTCATGGCGGTGTGGGTTATAAGTGTCGTCTGCCCTATAAACGGGTCATGGCGGTGTGGGATATGAATGACGACTGCCCTATAAACGGGTCATGGCGATGTGGGATATGAGTGTCGTCTGCCCTATAAACGGGTCATGGCGGTGTGGGATATGAGTGTCTTCTGCTCTATAAACGGGTCATCGGTGTGGGTTATGATTGTCGTCTGCCCTATAAACGGGTCATGGCGGTGTGGGATATGAGTGTCGTCTGCCCTATGAACAGGTCATGGCGGTGTGGGTTATTGTCGTCTGCCCTATAAACGGGTCATGGCGGTATGGGATATGAATGTCGTCTGCCCTATAAACGGGTCATGGCGGTGTGGGATATGAGTGTCGTCTGCCCTATAAATGGGTCATGGCGGTGTGGTTTATGAGTGTCGTCTGCCCTATAAACGGGTCATGGCGGTGTGGGTTATAATTGTCGTCTACCCTATAAACAGGTCATGGCGGTGTGTGATATGAATGTAGTCTGCCCTATAAACGGGTCATGGCGGTGTGGATATGAATGACGGCCGCCCTGTAAACGGGTCATGGCGGTGTGGGATACGAATGTCGTCTGCCATATAAACGGGTCATGGCGGTGTGGGTTATGATTGTCGTCTGCCCTATAAACGGGTCATGGCGGTGTCGCATATGAATGTCGTCTCATAAAGCTGATCCGCCACTTTTTGCCCCCCTTTCTTTTTTTTAAAGATTTCTAAATTTCGGTTTAGGCAGCAGAATATTAGTATAGGTCCAGTCTCAAAGGCATGCCTCCTCCTGTATAAAATTTCGTTAAATCACTTACGGTAGGGTAAAAACGAAGATGTCACTTTTCCTCGAATGACTCGTTATTGTTAAGTTTTTGACGAATCTTTGCAACCTGTTTTCTGCCAAAGCCAGCGCTTCTCAGCTTAACTAATAGCGAACCGTTTTTACCAATTTTGGTGTATACTTACGCAGAAAAAATTTGTGTCTTAAGGGGGTCACATTACTTTCTTAACAAATTTCTTTAATATAAGTGAAAGATGTAGTTCTTTGAAACCTTTGCTTGTACACTCATTTAACAATTTTTCATATTTTTTTTAAAGCTTAGAAACAGTGCCCACTATTTTTGAAGTATTTGAAATATTTTTTAACCCTTTTTTCAATTTTTTAAAAACCTTAACGCTTTTTTATTTTTGCACTTATTTAAAAAGATATTTTTCTAAATGATCACAATGATAACCTCTAAAAATCTCTGCATTCATTTTCGCATACATGATTAGAAAATATTTTGATATTTTCATGCAAAAATTCATAAAACTTTCTCAGAAAAATTTGGCTTTAGGGGTTCAACTTGCTCCGTAAATTTTAGTTAATAAAATGCTTACTTAATGCACAATCTTGGTAAATATATTATTCTGAGTGCAAAAAGTATTGTTTTAAAGCTTTATCTTACATAGAAAAAACGCCTTAGCGATTCCAGTAACATGAAAAAATTATCGTCGCGAAAAAGCACTTTAAAGTTTTGCTTTTCAATTATAACACATAGCATGCGTGATCTAAAGTACTTTTTCAATATTTGAGCTGCAGCAAAGTAATTGTTCCATGTGTTTGAAATAAAATTTAGATTTAAAATACTCAATTTTTTTTTATCATTTGGTCATTTTGAGGTAATGTGACCCCTTAAAATGACGCTAGTCTGGCTCATATGGGCTCTTTCTCTCTAACCGAACTAAAATTTTTGGGAGGGGGAAAATTATCAATTTGTCGAGTAAAGTTTCAATTTTACCGAATGATAAAATACAAGCATGCACACATGTCGTACATGCATAACATTTAGTGAGAAAAAACATGAGGCATCTTTTAAAACACAGTTCTAAAAACTAAAACGAACAAATAATCTCAATGTTGCAATTTGTCTTCAAATTGCGGAATCGTCAGCAAATGTGCCGAATACGGAAATTATTGGGAGGTCACGGTGACCTCCCATCGGGGCACTCCTGTCTCTAACGGCAGTAGGCATTGGGGGCCTGCCTAATCAAAACTCCCCAATGGCAGTAGGCAAGGGGACCTGCCTGATCAAAACTCCCCGACGAGAAACGTCGCATGGTGACCTCCTCGTGGTGTTTCTTGGGTAACGCTGACAACCATGCAATTTTACCTCCAGTTCTTTTATAATTGACCAAGAGCATTTTCCTTTTGGATAATATATTTTTTTCAAATTTCAACATTATTAACTGCACCTGTTTCTCTTTTTCTTTTATTTATTAATTTAACAAGAATTTCTGTCAAGAACTAAACGAGCCTACTTTCCCGTACATCGACATCGGCATTCTCGCATCTGATCACCATTCTCTTGATTATCTGAGACTAAAAATTATGTCAAACATACCTTTTTAGCACTTAGAGCTGATTTCGAAAAGCAAAATATACCCCTCTCATCAGATGAAAAAGACACGTAAAAAGTAATTAACGAATAAATAAAGTTTTGTCGCACCTTTTAAGGAGAAACTGTTACAGTTCCTCCGTAGAAAAACGCCTCCATCGTTTTCAAAAAAATAATAATAATAATAATAAAATAAAAAAATAAATAAAAGTACAAAGAGCAACAAAACACATTTTATCAAAGAAAGAAAAAAAAAAGAAAAAAAACTTGTCCGTTAATAAAATGTCTCGAATTTCACTTTTAATCCGTTGCCAGTTGTTAAATATAAATAAAGAATAAAATGTTCTCGTGAATGAAAAATTTTTGTTACAAAAAAAATCGTCTGCCAAAAAAAAAAAAGGAAATAATAATAATAATTATTATAAATAAAATAAAACAAATGAATAAATAAACAAAAAATCGTCTGCACAGTCAGTCATTTTTTTTTCTGAGCCTGCATTTCCGCCATGTTTGCGGAGTCGGAGTCGGAATCAGAGTCCTCACAGAAGATTATTCAGAAAAGTACTTTACAAAGATTATTTATAAAAACAATTTTCTTACAAAGTTAGTTTGAAGGAAATCCGACTTTAAGTTCAGGATCAACATTCAACTTAAATTCCCCGTAGACGCTAATGTTATTTTTTTTTCTGAACGGTTCAATATTGAACGAAAAATGGTTCGAATCAAAAAGCGAAGTATGGGAATGTATGGGAAAGCCTCTCCGAGATCTTTCAAACAGAAAAAAGTTTATTCCATTCGGACGGTTCACTCAAAAGTTATTAGGTGGGGAGAGGTTGCTTGAACGGTTCAATGTTGAACGAAAAAATGCTCAAATGGAAAATTTAAATACGGTAATGAAGTATCTTACGGAGATCCTTCGAACAAAAAAAAAGTTTATTTAGTCCGTGGTGTTAGTGCAAACATATTTCACTTCCGGATACCAGTCTGAAATTTTATGTGGGGCTTAAATTCACATAGGAGGACAAAAAAACGCCGGAAGACACTTGATCGACAGCTTTTACAGGTAAATACGTTCGTTTAACTGCTTAAAACTCCATCATAGATTGAAATATTGCAAAACTCAAATATATCATCTGAAAGCTCTTTAAAAGAGCTATTTAGAAAGATATAATTTTTCTTTCTGAGGTCAAGTTCTCACCTGTAATGACGTCATCAAAATGGCCACTTTTACAGGTAAATACGTTTGTTTAACTCCCCCTAAAACTCCATCATAGATTCAAATATTGCAAAACTCAAATGTATCATCTGAAAGCTCTTTAAAAGAGCTATTTAGAAAAAATTAATTTTTCTTTCTGAGGTCAAGGGCCCACCTGTGATGACGTCATCAATATGGCCGCTTTTACAGGAAACTACGTTTGTTTAACTCCCCTAAAACTCCATCATAGATTCAAATATTGCAAAACTCAAATATATCATCTGAAAGCTCTTTAAAAGAGCTATTTAGAAAAAATTAATTTTTCTTTTTGAGGTCAAGGGCCCACCTGTAATGACGTCATCAAAATGGCCAATTTTACAGGTAAATACGTTTGTTTAACTCAACCTAAAATTCCATCATATATTTAAATATTTCAAAACTCAACTATATCATCTGAAAGCGCTTTAAAAGATCTATTTATAAAGATGAAATTGTTTTTTCTGAGGTCAAGGGTTCACCTGTGATGACGTCATCAAAATGGCCGCTTTTGCAGGCATATACGTTCGTTTAATTGCTTAAACTCCATCATAGATTAAAATATTGCAAAACTCAAAGGTATCATCTGAAAGCTCTTTAAAATAGCTATTTAGAAATATTTAATTTTTCTTTCTGAAGTCAAGGGCCCACCTGTGATGACGTCATAAAAATGCCGCTTTTAAAGGTAAGTACGTTTGTTTAACTCCCCCTAAAATTCCATCATATATTTAAATATTTCAATACTCAATTATATCATCTGAAAGCGCTTTAAAAGATCTATTTATAAAGATATAATTTTTCTTTCTGAGGTCAAGGGTTCACCTGTGATGACGTCATCAAAATGGCCGCTTTTGCAGGTAAATACGTTCGTTTAACTGCTTAAAACTCCATCATAGATTCAAATATTGCAAAACTCAAATACGTCATCTGAAAGCGCTTTAAAAGAGCTATTTAGAAAGACTTATTTTTTCTTTCTAAGGTCAAGGGCCCACCTGTGATGACGTCATCAAAATGGCCGCTTTTACTGGTAAATACGTTTGTTTGACTCCCCCTAAAACTCCATCATAGATTCAAATATTGCAAAACTCAAATATATCATCTGAAAGCTCTTTAAAAGAGCTATCTGGAAAAATTTAATTTTTCTTTCTAAGGTCAAGGGCACACCTGTGATGACGTCATCAAAATGGCCGCTTTTACAGGTAAATACGTTTGTTTAACTCGCCCTAAAACTCCATCATAGATTCAACTATTACAAAGCTCAAATATATCAATAAAAATGTAATGACGTCATCAAAATGGCCTCAAATGACGTCATCACAGGTGGGCCCTTGACCTTAGAAATAAAAATTGAATCTTTCTAGATAGCTCTTTTAAAGAGCTTTTAGATGATATGTTTGAGTTTTGCAATATTTGAATCTATGATGGAGTTTTAGGGGGAGTTAAACAAATGTATTTACCTGTAAAAGCGGCCATTTTGATGACGTCACTACAGGTGGGACCTTGACCTCAGAAAGAAAAATTAAATCTTTCTAAATAGCTCTTTTAAAGAGCTTTCAGATGATGTATTTGAGTTTTGCAATATTTGAATCTATGATGGAGTTTTAAGCAGTTAAACGAACGTATTTACTTGTAAAAGCGGCCATTTTGATGACGTCATCACAGGTGAGCCCTTGACCTCAGAAAGATTCATTTTGAATTTAACATAACTCTGCATTTAACTCTGCATTTAACATAAGGTTGAAAAAGGTAAGATATTCATTTCAATTTCATACCCTCCCCTCCGCATATCACCCCACTAGTTTTTACCCTTGTAATAGTCCTGCGCCTGGACTATTTTTAAAGCAAGAGATCTAAGCAACTTCAGCAGTAATTGCACCTCCCCCCTCCCTTAAAATCTTACTTACACTTTCTGAACACTATTAGTTCAAAGATAGCAACCTTTATTATGTTCTTCTTATTTATTTTACCTGTCCAAAAACATTTTGTCCTACCCTGAACACTCATGCTGGCCTTGTATTGGAACTTTTTATCTAGGACTAACGGTTGAGAAAATGGGCAAGGTCGTTTTCCCACAAGTTGTAGGCGTGGCTAGAGGCGGGGCTTGCTGACGGGGGAGATAGTGGGGTAGGAGATCTGCTCTTTGACTACCGTCGTAGGAAAAATTGGAGAATTGGCGAATTATAATATATAGTTGGCGGTGTTTGAAATTTTTAGTAAAAGGGTTACTTTTCATGGGGTAACCTCATGGCCGGCCACCTTCGACCTTCGACCTTTCACTTAGGCTTCCCTAGGTTGCATCTGATTTTTTTTCCTACGCATTCGTTATATTATTTCAACGATTAAAATGGCACAACAGTTGATATTTTCCAAATCAAAACGTGGGGGTGAAATGGTTCGTCACCGAGATTTCTTATATAATTTTCAGAGAACCAACGTAGAAGGCAAAAGCACATGGTTTTGTGTCCGCAGGAAATCCGAAGTTTGCGCTGGAAAATTGGTTTTGTCGCGCGACAGGCAGAATGTCCTGCAGAGCGTCGGACACAATCATGCGGATGACACTAAGAGGATCAATAAAGTGATCTTCTTAGATGATGTCAAGCAGGAGGTCTCGAAACAAAAGCTTGTTCCAGTGCCAACAATCTTTCGGTAAGTGGAACCAAAATTAACAACATATTTTAATTTTAACAGCTGATAGTCATTTGTTAACAAATAATTATTGCTTTTTCTCTCTCTCTCTCTGTTATATTATTATTTTATTCATTAAAGTTTAGATTATTTTATAAATTAAAGTTGAGATTATTTTATTTATTAAAGTTATTTTTATTTATTAAACTAAAGATATGTTTTGGTAAAAAATAGCTTAACTTCAGATTGAAAACTAATGAAATACTGTCACACATTTCTTTTTAATTTTGAGAAATTTCGTTTTTGGCAAAAACTGACAGTATTATTCCAAAATGTGGGACTTCAAAAAATATTGGGAAAACCTTTCATTGGAAAAAAGTGCTTTTGGATTTCATTATAAAAAGATAGCAATTTGAATTGACTAAAGAAATGAAAATTTCAGATAGTTTCCTTGAACTCGATGAGTTTAATTAAGATGTACCATTTTCTTCCCAGATTAAAAAATTGAAGCCACAAGTAATTATGCTGAGAATATGGTATGTTGCTTACTAACAAGTTCAGAGACTGAGTAAGACATATGAGTCTCAATTTGTAATGCAAGTGGTTGAGGTGCACAGATGAGATTAAAAGGCTCTGTGAATGTTCAATCTGATCTACCTCTAAGTTTTAATATATTTCGCTGAAACTTCTCCCACATCATTTCCTCCATAAAAGGAACCTTTCTAGAGGGTGAGAAACATACAAACATGTGAGACCACACATACTAGTTAAGAATTTTATTTTTTAAGCTTCACTTTGTGATTTTCTATATATATAAAAGAAAGTCGTGTTAGTTACACTATTTATAACTCAAGAACGGCAGTATCAATACGGCTAAAAATTGGTGGGTGGGTAGCTTAGAGCCAGGAGACGGACATAGGCTATAATTTATGTGTGTCAGTTACATAAATAGAAAAAATGTCTTATTGACTAAGCATTTTTACTAAGCCTTTTTTGACACCTCCATGGCTGAGCGACATAAAGCACACGTTCTGGCAGCTTCCGGAGCGCAGTAAACAGGTTGTAAGTTAGCGGTGCGTTGAGTGTTATTTAACTTTTTTGTGATGTAAATTGTAAACAAACGTGTTACTTCCATTGAAATTTATATGTGATAAGCTGTCAGAAACGATTGCCACTTACCAGTTTTACGTCTCTGAGGCTGACAGGTGGAAAGCGCTTGGTGGGATAGCTCCTGGACTGCAGTTAGAGAGGTTGTTCTTCTTACTATTATATATACAAAAATTTGTTTGGATGGATTTATGTATGGAGCAGTCAGTTAATAAGCAGTCCGAAAAAAATATCTTTTTAACTAAGCCTTTTTTGAGCCTCTGTCGCCGCGGGACATAAAGCACATGCTCTGACAGCTTCTGGAGAGCAATAAAATAGGTTGTGAGTTGCCTATGTATTAAGTGTTATTTGGGGTCTCAGTGGCCGAGCGGTCTAAGGCGTGTATAGCCGAAAACTGAGACGGTGGGTTCGACTCCCACCCTCGCTTCGGATGTATTTTTTTTCCTTTGTGATGTAACTCTTTCATACAATGTCTGTACAAGATATATGTAATAAAATTCATATGTAACAGAGGCAAAGCACTAGATTGTAGTCCTCATCAAAAACCTGGGCATATAGCTTCAAACAAACGAATGAAGTGTTATTTGACTTTTTTGTGATGTAAATCTATATATATACAAGTACCTGTCGATGAATCGAGCGGATTGATATCATTTCCAAATAATTTCTGTAATTTTGTCTCATCAAAAGATGAACTTATCAACAATGTATTCCCAAACATTATTTCTAACTACAAAAATAATGAATGGTTGAGTGAGCGAGCAATTTTAGCGGCTAAGAATAAAGATGTAGATAACCTGAACTACATAATTCAAAATAAGATCATTGGAACAATACATTCATTCTAATCTATTGACTGCGTCACAAATGAAAATGAAGCCACCAACTATCCTATTGAATTTTTGAACGCCTTGGATGTGCCTGGATTACCATCGCACAATTTACGCCTAAAGGTTGGCTCCGGATTAATCATGCTTCAAAACATACACCAACTAAAACTGCGTGGGCATGTGGACCTAGAGTAGAGTACTCTCCTCGTAAGCACATGGTCACTGGTTCGAATCCCGCAATGCCCATGGATGTCATTTCATCCTTTCTGTGCCTTAAATCTGTCCTGTGTTTGTCAGGAGGCAAAGCGCATAGTACGCAGTCCTCATGTATGTCGAAGCTGATGGCTTCTTAAAAAAAAAAAAAAACTGTGCAACGGTACGCGTTAGGTGGTTTGAAAATGGATGAAAAATAATTTACGCGACGATACTGAAAGGAAAATTCAATGGTGAGAAAGTTCTCATTCCGAGGATCCCAATGATCCCAACCGATATGCCGTTTGAATTTAAAAGACTTCAATTTCCGATCTGTCTTGTATTTGTCATGAGCACCAACAAATCACAAGGCCAATCCTTAAACGTTTGTGGTTTGAATCTAGAATATCACTGTTATTCCCGTTGTTAATTATATGTTCACGGGTCGGAAGACCATCTGCGTTGTTTGCTTTTGCGCCTGATAATAAAACAAAAAAAGTTGTGTATCACAATCACAAGGTACTTAAGTGAAGAGCAACCTATGTACTAAAATACAGAACCAATAACGAATGATTAATGTAGGTAGTTAATTTTTTTTTGTATTTTTTAATTAAAAAAATTAATTAATTCAAAAATTTGCTTATTTATTGCCTTTAAGGCGGAACAGAGTTCGCCGGGTTAGGTAGTTCTATGTAAAAAATCTTTAAGAATAGTCTAACTCTTAGCTAAAGTTATTACATGTCTAGTTTGTGAATACTTTCTCTTCAAAGTATAGATGCATTTTATTTATTTTCTAGGAACAAACTGTCTAAGGCAGCAACAAGTGTGCAGGCTGCTGCATCTCTGCCTGCTTACAGTTCGGTCAAGACTGGCCTGTACACTGTGCGGAATGCAACCAGACCTCCGCTACCTACAGATGCAGGTAGTTTGACGCTGACCGATGATTGGAAAAAAACTGAAGATGGTAGAGAATTCTTGCTGGTGGATGATGGAGCAAATGCAGAACGTGTACTGGTAAAATAAATTGCTTAGTTTTTATTTGATAGTTAAATAACTAGTCACAACTGCACATAAACAAAATATTACTGAAGAAAATAAAATATGGGGTGCACTTGATAATTTTTTTTTCACTTAAATAAAAGAAATTTAATTTTTTACTTCAAGTTTGAAATTAATGGGTATCTTCTATTTATTTATTTTGAAATATTTTTTAAACAAAACACATTAAAGTTATTATTGTAACTACAATAGACCACTAAAAATATGCATACTTTGTTTTATATTTATTATTGAGGTGGTTTTAGAAGAAAATTTTTAATGAATTTTTTTCCAACTTTTGTAGTAACCTTGCAATTGGAACATTTTCTCCAAAATTTTATTTTTTCTATCTATTTATGTAGCCATGTGATAATAAGTCACACGGCTACCATGATGTTTGGTATTTCAGAAACAATAATAGATTGGTAATGTCGCTGGATATAACGACTGTATCCGTCCTACAGAAAACGGTCTTTATAACGAGTGGTCGCTCTAAGAGGTAGAACATAGAGTATATTGGAATACAGGTAGGGGATTTCTCACCAGTCGTTATATTAGGATGGTCTTTTAAACGAGTGGTCGTTATAACGAGCGTCGACTGTATAGATATATTTAATACTGTAGCATGAAGGCTGATAATCAAATGATAGGAAGGAATATAGTCAACATTTGTTAAGTGATGATAGCTCTAAGAAATAAAAAATAAGCCAAACTGAAGGAAAATAATAGCTAGTAGCAAAATAGACAACTGAACTGAACCTATCTTAATTATTTTGCAAGTAACCATTTTAAAATATATACCTTAATAGTTGTCATGTCTGATTGATATAAATTGAATTTTAAAGGAAGTATGACAATTTTGCTCACAGATTTTTCCATTTGAATGTTCATGTTCCATACAATACAACTATCTTTATTTATTCATTTACTTTTAATTTTAGGTGTTTTGTTCTGAGAATAATCTCGTGAAGCTTTGCGATAGCGAGACTGTTTTTATGGACGGGACATTCAAAATTGTCCCTCGCATATTTAAACAGATATATTCCATTCACGGAGAATACAAGGGCAAATTTTTCCCCTTGTGTTACTGCCTGCTCCAGGACAAGTTGCAAGTGACTTATCAAAGACTCTTTCAACTTATTCAACAGAAGGCCCAGTTGAAGAACATGCGCTTCAGTCCTAGGTGCATTCTTATCGATTTTGAAACAGGATGTGCCCAGGCTTTAGCAGTTGCATTCCCCCAATCTGACGTTAAGGGGTGCTTTTTCCACTTTACGCAAAGTATTTGGAGGAAGGTACTACTATTTATTCTTTCTATTATTTCTTATATGAAGTAGAATGTAACATAAAACTTGAAATTAAAAAATAATTTTTAAATATTAATTTAAGTTTTGCATAGCATTACTTTTAACGCATTAAATAAGTAAATATCTTAGGATCAGTAATGAGTTTAAAATAATTATTTTAATTCTTTTGTCTAGGTTCAAAAATTAGGCCTATCTGCTGAATACCGTAGTAATGATGATGTGTACCGCTGGGTACGTAAATTGGGAGTTCTGCCATTGGTTCGGCCATCAGAAATGCAAGCTGCGTTAGTTATCATACGGGCAGATATGCCCACGACCGGAAGGGAACCAGAACTGCTCCAGTATTTGGAGCAAACCTGGCTTCAGCCACAAGGCGTAGGCGTATTTTCCATGTAAGTTTCATTTCCTTGTTCATAGCATTGAGTTTTTTTTTTTTTTTGTTTTTTTTTAGCTTGAAGCAATATTAAGTATTAGAATTCTACATTTGCTGCTCAATATTGTCAATGCACAAAAAAAACCTACCTTTTAATTTCCATTAAAATTGTTCACATTTTGCTTTTTTTCCTTCTATTACATTTGTACACTGTTTGCATTTAGTTCATTATGCTCTGTGGTGATCCCTACAAATAGTTTATGTGTCTAGATAACAGTATGGTATTTTATCAATAATTTTGATTGGAAATCAAATTTAAATGCACTTTAAAGATTTTTCTTCAATCAACGCATATTCGTTAAGACTTCTTTCTTGCGTTTATTGAAAGTAATACTAGTACTTCAAGCGCTCCAAAAATTTATACTTAATTCGTTAAAAAATAATAAAATTAACTTAAGCCACTTAAATTCATTATGACTTTAATACAGTAAAAAGAAAACAAAAATTTACTATTTCAGAAGCAGTTCTTTGAGGAAGTTAACAATAAAACTAGCTTTCTTTGAGAATTATTGTACTGCCTTAGTGATATTTTTTCTTCTATAAAGATAAGTTTTGCATCAATGCACATTACTTTATTCAGATATCTTTTACAGGGAAGTGTGGAATCATTTCTACAATGCTGGGCACAGGACCAACAACCTTGTAGAGTCCTGGCATTCGAAGCTAAATAAACAGGCGACATCCTCCCATATCAATATTTTTGCCTTGATTGATCTTCTAAGGAAAGACGAGGCCGCGAACATAGCGGAAATGCGGATGCTCTGCGCAGGCACTATGAAGCCAGCACCCAAACGCCCAAAATACCGGCAGATTGATGAGGGGATAGAAAGATTGAAGATCGCCTTCATTAATCAAGACATCACCTTGCGCCAATATATGGAAAGGGTCGCTTATTTAATCCCCATGGATTAATCAGTTTTTGGAATGTTTATATGATTTTTTTAACTTTTTCAATGTGTTAATTTTAGTGTGTAGTGGGGTGGAGCTTAAAATATGACATTTTTAGTTTTTATGGTCTCGCCCTCCAGAATAGTTCTTTTTATGGAGAAAATTATGTGGGAGAAGTTTTAGCAAAACATATTAAAATTTAGAGGTAGCTCAATGAGCTTGAAGTTTAACATTGTACTTAAATAGCAAAAAACTGAATAAACAAATTTTAACACTATTTTACCTTAAGCTGCCCCAAAAGACACATATAGACTAAGTAAGAACTAAATTAACATGTAATTGATAATATAAAAGTAATGAAATATAAAATATTGTAAGCTATAGGTGCACAGACGGGAATATGTTAATTAGTGAAAAGAGCTCTTTGGGGACTATCTAAATATTCTCGCCTGTGCAGCTGTAGCTAAACAATGTTTTATACTTCATTACTTTTATACCAATTACATGTTAATTTAATATTTACTTAGTTTACATGTGTCTTTTGGGGCAACTTAAGGTAAAATGGTGTTAAAATTTTTTGTTCTTCAGTTTTCGACTACTTAAGTACAATGTTAAACTTCAAGCTCATTGAGCTACCTCTAAATTTTAATATATTTTGCTTAAACTTCTCATGCATCATTTTCTCCATAAAAGGATCTGTTCTAGAGTATAACTAGACTATACTAGTAGACTATAATAATTAAAATTTTCATGTTTTAAGCACCACCCTAATATGTAGCTGCATTGATATTTTAAATAATTATTTCATCTATGATTTTTTCTTTTTTTCGAGTGGGAAGATTTTATATATTTTCTCATTCCTCCAATATTTTGAAGAGCAAGCTGCTCAACTTTTTCAAATACCAGGGCAGTTTTGGAAATGTTTTAATGTTTATTGTTTACTTTTTCAATGTGCCAATTTTAATGTGTAACTGCATTGATATTTTAAATAATTGTTTCATCTATGTTTTTTTTTTTTTTCCGAGTGGGAAGATTTTATATATATTTTCTCATCCCTCCAATATTTTGAAAAGCAAGCTGCTCAACTTTTTCAAATACCAGGGCAGTTTTGGAAATGTTTTAATGTTTCTTTTTTACTTTTTCAATGTTAATTTTAATGTGTTACTGCATTGATATTTTAAATAATTGTTTCATCTATGTTTTTTTTGAGTGGGAAGATTTTGAATATTTTCCCGTCCCTCCAATATTTTGAAGAGCAAGCTGCTCAACTTTTTCAAATACCAGGGCAGTTTTGGAAATGTTTTAATGTTTATTGTTTACTTTTTCAATGTGCCAATTTTAATGTGTAACTGCATTGATATTTTAAATAATTGTTTCATCTATGTTTTTTTTTTTTTTTTTTTTTCGAGTGGGAAGATTTTATATATATTTTCTCATCCCTCCAATATTTTGAAAAGCAAGCTGCTCAACTTTTTCAAATACCAGGGCATTTTTGGAAATGTTTTAATGTTTCTTTTTTACTTTTTCAATGTGTTAATTTTAATGTGTTACTGCATTGATATTTTAAATAATTGTTTCATCTATGTTTTTTTTTTTTTGAGTGGGAAGATTTTGAATATTTTCCCGTCCCTCCAACATTTTGAAGAGCAAGCTGCTCAACTTCTCCAAATACCAGGGCAGTTTTGGAAATGTTTTAATGTTTCTTTTTTACTTTTTCAATGTGTTAATTTTAATGTGTTACTGCATTGATATTTTAAATAATTGTTTCATCTATGATTTTTTCGTTTTTTCGAGTGGTATGATTTTAAATATTTTTTCGTCACTCTAATATTTTGAAGAACAAGCTGCTCAACTTTTTCAAATACCACGGCAGTTTTGGAAATGTTTTAATGTTTCTTTTTTAATTTTTCAATGTGTTAATTTTAATGTGTTACTGCATTGATATTTTAAATAATTGTTTCATCTATGTTTTTTTTTTTTTTTGAGTGGGAAGATTTTGAATATTTTCCCGTCCCTCCAACATTTTGAAGAGCAAGCTGCTCAACTTTTTCAAATACCAGGGCAGTTTTAGAAATGTTTTAATGTTTATTGTTTACTTTTTCAATGTGCTAATTTTAATGTGTAACTGCATTGATATTTTAAATAATTGTTTCATCTATGATTTTTTTTTTTTCGAGTGTGAAGATTTTGAATATTTTCTTGTCCCTCCAATACTTTAAAGAGCAAGTTGCTGGACTTTCTAAAAGACTATAGCAGTACGATTATTGGTCATTTTATGTTTTGCAAACATTGGTTACTGCATCTCCCTAATTAATGAAGTTTAAGGTGTCATCTAACAGTATCAGAATAATTAACTTACCTTTATTTTGACATACAGGTTGGAAAGAGCGATCCTGTTATGTGTTTAATCAGTTTCGTATATTTTTTGAAATGTTCAATTATTTTTCTTTTTTTACGGTTCACAAACATTGATTACCGCATCTGCCTAATTAACGAAGTTTAAGTTGTCAGGTGACAACAACCATCAAATACCCCAATTCTACCTATTTCTTGGTTTGTCGCTTAAAATACCGAGAGACCAAGACTTCGGTTGTAATACCACAGAAAACACAACGTCTAAAATATAATGACGGAAAGCACAATATAAAAGTTGCTTCCCTAGTTTTTTTTTTCTTAAGTTCAAACATGCTCCAACTTTAGTACCGGCACTGCATGTCGTATCGAAACACATACCACGTACGAGCTCAGTAAATTCCCATTTATCTAACCGGTTATTTAATATTTTAACATTATGAACTACAGTAAAACCTCAACTTACATAAACTTGCAGTTTCCTAATCTTGTCAACTAATCCTTTGTATGAGCACTACAAAATTGGATCAGTGCCACAGCCTCATGAAATTGACAATATGGTTGAAGAAGTTATTGATCTTGCTAGACAAATAAATTACTAAGTTGATAGTGATAATGGTCAAAACTGTTGCATTTCCTTTATTTACTCAATGAGGAGATGATATTTAGCAGCTGAAACAAAGTTTAGCTAATACCCCATGAGAGTATCATGAATCTTCCAAATGTTTGACAAAGTAACCAAGGTGTTTAAACCTATTCGCAGATCGCAGAAAAACTATTTGCCGTCACCCAGTACAAACTGGGCTTAGCAACTGATTGTGTATCGCGTCACCAAATTGAATGTGTCTTCTCACCTCAGAATGAGTCCTCAGTCCCTATTACAGATCTAAGCTTCTCTGCCATCAACTTGATCATGAAAACAGAAGTGAAAACAACATTTGTTTCTGCCCAACTCTGCACATTAAAGTTACAATGCCAAGCAAGTCAAAAAAGACATCATCGCTCCAAGTCAAGACACAAAAAGCCCACTTGCGCCAACTGCTTAGAAGACCACCTTGCATTAAGCCAGAATTACCCCAGATGCTCAAAGCCCTGCCAATACCTCGGAACAAACCAGAAACAACAGAGGGTACCCCGACCTAGCATTCACTGCGCTAGAGCGCAGAGCTCAGGAGTAGTTGGGCTTAAAGTCTTCTCATTTTGAGTGAAAAATCAGAACCAGAGAAGAGAGAATAGATTATGAGGACACAGCTGCTCAGATAGATAGAGAGACAGAGAGAGAGCGATGAGAAAGGATAGCAGGAAGGATAAATCCAACGCGATGAGGAAAAAGCCGAGGCGAAATCCGTTCGTGGATAACGAAAGCGATACGGCGGCACACAGGAATGCTTATGCGGGCGGGGGTCTCCCTGCCGAAGAAGGCCTAACGCACGGTCGCTGCACTTCCACACCGGCAGAGGGAATGATATTCAGCGATGCCGTAAATTACAGCATGACCACCCAAAGCTCAGAAATTTCGGACATTGAAATTGATAATACAGAACACCAATCTCTCGCAGAATATTTGAAGTCAAAAAATCTTGATCTCAAGATCCTTCACCTAGCCATAAGCAATGAAGAACAGGATAGTAAATGGCTACTTGAAATCGACACACAGTTAGAAGCAGTAACCGAATGGTATTATGCGAACCACACAGGAAAGCACGTGCTGAATGCTGATTTAAAAAGGATAAAGAACATAACATTCTTGCGCACCTATTGCAACTACCAGTACGAAGCTAATAGATGAAACGCGAAGGAAAAGGAATACGAAGCTGAAATCCTATTACTACAAGAAGAGGTAAACAAGCTCCGTTCCCTAATCTCAGCGGGGAAAATGACGACGACACATAGAGCTGCAAATAAGAAAAAACGCAAACCAGCGGTAATTGTCAACGCCCCAGACCCTAAGAAAGTGATTACAGAAATAAAGAAAAGGAAAAACGAGGAATTCGAGGTGAAACTTCAAAAAGACGAAACCCGGATTATTCCCAAAACAGATGAAGGTCAAATGGAGATCCAGAAATACGCGGAAGAAAACCAGC
>JAXGGA010005575.1:0-77097 GCA_038373865.1 Uloborus plumipes
CTATAACATGAATTTTTGAGAAACATTTTTAACTTCGAGAAACGAAATTTTTTAAATAAGATCACTATTGATCTGTTTGACTCTTGGAGCATTTTCTTTTAAATTCATTATCTCTTAGTACTACTTTTATGTTTCATTTCTCGGGTGTAAACATTTTCTAAAATTAGCGGATGCTATTACAAGTTTGTAGTCACGGCTTCACGTCCATATTCTGCTACATCATTTAACTTCTTTTTAAAATTGTTCGTCCCATGTTTACATAATCTCTGTTAGTAAGACTAAATAATGGGACTCGAGGACAAAGAATAATACTCAAAAAAGAGTAACAGTTGTTCAATATTTTATTTTCAGAACTTGAAATCTGCATATAAATTTACAATGACTCGTACGTATAGTTCCCAACTGCAAATGAATTGAGTTCATTTTGATTGTTCGCACAAGATGATGTAAACTCATAACTTTAGGACTTAGGAAAAGAGGTGTTCAGTTTTGTAATTTCTTCTTGTAGCAAAAACACTGTAATCTCATGATAAAATATATCAATTAAATATATCTTATAATTTTCTTCTGTTGGGTAAACACATTTTTTTTTTGGAGTACATGAGAGCTTCCAGATTCTCACAATAAATTGAAATCTTCGGAGGAGGAGGGGGGGGGGTCACGTTTTCAAAGGCACTTTTATTATTTGTTTCTAGATTCCGACTGGTGTGCGGGTTGTGTGGTATACTTTTATGTGATAAAAATGCATGTAACATAACCATGTTTAACTTAAACTATACATGGTTTAACTTTCATTTAAAGTTGATTTTTTTAAAAATGCAAAATTTTTTTTTGCATTATGTAAATTTAAAATCGTTATTTATTTTTTAAGCTCAAAAACCGAACATAATATCAAAACATGAATGATGTTCTTGTATCCAAGCATGGGAATGTCCCAAAAGTTTGAAGAGTGTGCATTTTTCCACCTTCTTTTTCTTTTTTTGCTAAATATACATGGGTAAATTAAGCTGTCTGTGTGCACGACCATGGAAACGACAAAGGCAAAAATATTTGTAACAAACGTACTTAACCAGATGCTGTTTGTTCGGTTTAGCTAGCAACCAAAGTTATTTTCAAGGTCAAAAGTTCCACGCCGGCAAATTTATAAGTTATCCAAGTAGCGAGAAACATTTCATCGTGTCTGGAAATGTCTCAAGTTTCAACTATTAAAAATCAATTTGCGTTTGTTTTTTTTTAATTTCCCTTTGCATTTTAATTTGCAATTTACTTAAATTGAATTTACCTATTTGTTATCCTTCTGCGAAAAAAATTGGGGGTCCGACCGCCCCCTCTCGCCTACCCCCCTATTTGACGCCCTTGGTCGTACATGGCAGACTAAACCAGTTTAGCCTACAATGAGTAGTAAGCGAGTGACAGTGAGCAAGGGGAAGTAGCCACCTTGTGTGTAATATGTTCGTCGTTTTATTGTTTTCTGCTTTTACGCATAAATTGAAGTGACACTTATGCCATTTTATTAAGGTTCATTTTCTGTTTTTTTTTTCTCCTCTTTTACACTATACACACACATACATATAATCCAAAATGCTTCCGCTAACACCCTTGTCGCTCTTACACTTCTCATACCAAACTAGCCTAAAGTTACAGCAAGACAGCTAACGTAAAGAAAAGAGGAGGGGGGAGGGGCAAAAAACAAGAAAATGTTTCTTCCTCCTTACTAAGCTGAAAACTATTTAGAACCGAAAAACAGAATTCTTGAGATTTTATGTTTTTTTTTTCAACGATCTAAACTTTTCTGAAATTATCAGGGGCATGAAACATTATTGATGCAAAATGTACGTTCAGAGTTATTCAGTTCCTTATTAATTGTCTAGAAAAATTTTGCTGTGAAACCAGAATTTCTTATTCAAATTTCCTAAATTCTTGTAAGAATTTGTTGGTTTCTTTATGATTCCTCAAAACCAATTAATCTGCTTTAAAGTGCAGAAAAATAAGTAAAAAGTATTTAATGCACATTTCTTTTGTTCCTTTTGGGGAGGGTACGTAACCCCCTCCCCCCTATCCGAAAAAAATCCGACACTGGACATGCTTACTTGTTTGCCAGTGAGCACATAAATGCTAGCTCCTTGGTCTCCGACTTGGTCTGCCGTTTTGTGCATTCAGGAGTCCCAGGGCCGTGCCCAAGGGGTGGGTTTTGGGGGTTTAACCCCTCCCATTGGAAAAAAATGTTAATTTGTAAATCATCTTTAATGTTCTGTGTATATACAGTTATTCCCCTTTTCTTTAAATATTTCATCCGATCTATATTTTCCTCGTAATTTATAATCCCCCCCCCCCCGTATGAAGCGGAATATGAAATATTTAATGATACGACGACTGTATTAACTAATCAGATGATACTAAGCATCTAGAGAAAATTAAGGTCACTATGTCCGGTAATTAGGCTTTATAGATAAATTGCTTTAGAGCAAAACAATTCCTCGGTCTCCGGTGTGTATATGGGAGGTCATGTCCCAGCTTATAAGGTAAACATAGTAGTGACCTTCATGGGGGGGGGGTGGCAAGGGGAGGTCTTGAACGTATATCACGTGCTGTATTTGCTTAGACACCGCTTTCACCGGGGCACTTGTCCCATAAATATTTTGAGGCTTCCCACATGGCAGAACTTAGATGACATTTATTTTGTAACACAAGTCACACGCGTTTTTGGCAATTGTTTGTTCAAATGATTACACGTAGTCCCTTTATATTGGCGATGTTATATATATGTATAAATATGTATATATATACTAATTATCCAAAGGTGTTTTAAATCTCTGGGATCCGAACAAGTCACTTCCCGAAAAATCCAGACATCCAGCAAGCCAAATTTGGTTTTTAAAATTCAGTTCATTAGCATGTCTCAAAAATCTTTTAATTAAATAATATTTATATAATTTCTAACATCATGCTTGGGTATCGGGTATGGCTCTTTCAAACAGGCGGCATTGAATATCCGGTAACCTGTAAAATCAGTATCTCTGCATCCGGGTTTTGACTCAGATACTTATGTTAAATAATCAACTTTTATTAATTTCAGGAATGATAAGCAAGTAAACATTTTCATTTTGACAAATTTTTATGCTTCATTAATTAATATTTAATGTACATGAATCTAAAGTCTTGAACAAAGCTTTAAAGGGACAGAGAACAGCTAAACAAGCAAGAATACGTAGGAACATATCATCACCAACGCAGTGCTGACGCGCTACATGCACACAAAGGAAGAAACTGACCGGTGTGAAACAGGTCACAAATTTATAACACGATGATTTCACACAACATTTTAGTTTCTTTGAAAGGTTTAAACCAATTGCTGAGATTTGCGGCCAGCAGCTGTATTACATGCGTTGCAATGATGGAGCACAGACCGTCGCTATAGCGAGACATTGTGCCAAGCTTTTGCCGACCGCTGGGTCGTCGTTTGTGACGAGTGGATTTGAGATACTCTTTAATAAATACTTTAATAAATTTGTGAACCTGTTTCGCATCTGTCAATATCTGGTTTCATGTGCATGTAGCGCGTCGGCGGTGATATGTTGCATTATATTCTTGCTTGTTAACACATTTTCTATTGCCCCTTAAAATTTTGCCTAAGAGTTGTGATTCACCCTGTATTTTTCCCCAAAGTTTGTTATTGAAATCTCCCTTCACTTGATCAAATAAAACAACTGTCCCAAGCGTGGAAAATACTTGCAATAACCTAAAACACGTCTTAATTTTGCAGTCACAGAAAGGTGACATAGTCTTCAATGCTGATATTACTAAAGTTACAGCTGCAGTCTACTTCTTCTACTAAAATTAAAAGCAACATTGATGAAAATTCAAAAGATTTTCACTTACAATGGTTTATCATTAATTAAAAACTATTACTTGGATATTTCACAGGAATTTTAGCGTACCAATTAGAATGATACTTGTATCCAAAATATTTTCCTTTTTTGAATTCCTTGTATGCGAAAACCATACAAAAAGCTAAACATTTACAGTAGAATTCCAATAAACCGAATCAATCGGGATCGGATCCCATCCGGATAATTGGGGTAGTTTCTCCGAAAAAAGGGATTGTTTTAATTAATTACGGCATGTATGTTGAGAATGGGAGAAAAAACTATACTTTCAGAAACTTATTTTAATTGAGTAAATAAAAAGGAAACATTTTTACATGTTAAGCGTTCTTTACAAGTGCTGCACATTAGAAGCCAAAAATAGAACAGCTCTATAAGATGGTGACTAATCATCTCAATAATGTTCGTGGTGTGCCTACACTAGCAATAGAGAGTGGAGGCAAATTCATTATTTTGCGAATCGCAGTACTTTGCAGTCTTATTTTTTTTACTTTTTCTGAAATTCTGAAAGATATTCGGATAGTCGGAGTACGGATAATTGGAGTTCTACTATTTGTTAGAGTTTATTAGCTGAGTTTCACAAGAAATTATGAGAAAATAACGAAATAAGAGCTAAGTCCTCGCTAGCCGGTGCAAACGAACATTTGTGTATGAAGTCCTCGTTTACATGATAAAAAAACATGTTTGAAATTTTTTGAAAACTTGAAAAATTGAAGTTCCTACGCACTGATCAAATGGTTTTAAGCACAAAAAAAAAAAAAAAAAATCCATGGACACTAGTAATAGAGCGCTCAGGTGAATTCATTATTTTACGAATCACAGTACTTTTCGATCTTATTTTTTAATTTTTTCTCAAATTCTGAAGGCGATTCGGATAGTCAGAGTTCGGATAATCGGAGTTCTACTATTTGTTGGAGTTTATTAGCTGAGTTTCACAAGAAATTATGAGAAAATAACGAAAGAAGAGCTAAGTCCTCGCTATCCGGTGCAAACGAACATTTGTGTATGAAGTCCTCGTTTACATGATAAAAAAACATGTTTGAAATTTTTTGAAAACTTGAAAAATTGAAGTTCCTACGCACTGATCAAAGGATTTAAGACAAAAAAAAAAGAAAAATTATACACAAAAACATTTGTGAAATTCTTATGTAATAAAACATGTTGAATGCAAACTTGACAATTCAAGTTCCTACGCACTGAATCAAATGGTTTTAAGCACAAAAAAAAAAAAAAAAAAAAAAATCCATGGACACTAGTAATAGAGCGCTCAGGTGAATTCATTATTTTACGAATCACAGTACTTTTCGATCTTATTTTTTTAATTTTTTCTCAAATTCTGAAGGCGATTCGGATAGTCAGAGTTCGGATAATCGGAGTTCTACTATTTGTTGGAGTTTATTAGCTGAGTTTCACAAGAAATTATGAGAAAATAACGAAAGAAGAGCTAAGTCCTCGCTAGCCGGTGCAAACGAACATTTGTGTATGAAGTCCTCGTTTACATGGTAAAAAAACATGTTTGAAATTTTTTGAAAACTTGAAAAACTGATGTTCCTACGCACTGATCAAATGGTTTTAAGCACGAAAAAAAAAAAAAAAAAATCCATGGACACTAGTAATAGAGCGCTCAGGTGAATTCATTATTTTACGAATCACAGTACTTTTCGATCTTATTTTTTAATTTTTTCTCAAATTCTGAAGGCGATTCGGATAGTCAGAGTTCGGATAATCGGAGTTCTACTATTTGTTGGAGTTTATTAGCTGAGTTTCACAAGAAATTATGAGAAAATAACGAAAGAAGAGCTAAGTCCTCGCTATCCGGTGCAAACGAACATTTGTGTATGAAGTCCTCGTTTACATTGAAAAAAAACATGTTTGAAATTTTTTGAAAAATTAAAAAATCGAGGTTAATACGCACTAATGAAATGGTTTTAAGCACAAAAATCAAAAAATCATTCTTCTAACACAACGCGTTCAGTACGTCCTCGGTGTGACGGTGTAAAAGTAGAGTCCTCGCTTTCCACCTTCCGCACACCTGTGTGTGTGTGTGTGTGTGTGTGTGTGTGTGTGTGTGTGTGTGTGTGTGTGTGTGTGTGTGTGTGTGTGTGTGTGTGTGTGTGTGGTGTGTGTGTGTGTGTGTGTGTGTGTGTGAAAAAATCAAAAGTCGAAACAAATTCTCACTATAACTGTAACTACTTTAATATGAAGGAATTTTTTCAACGACATTAAAGAATGAAAACTGAAGTTTAGAGCAATTAGAATGTTATTTTTGCGCAACATGGATATCAAGTAGCGAATTCAAGTTTTGTATAAATTACGATATTTCAAAACCTCTGTCATCAGGAAAGATATAAACAAAAATTATTTAAAAACAAAACTAATTTATTGATTCTATGCTGAAAACAAATGCTCAGTAGAAATAGAAAAACTGCAACAATTCGAAAAAATAAAAACATTCTGAGCTGCATAAAAACGAGATTACTTGCCATTGAAATAAATAAATAAATAAAAAGCATCAATACAATATGGAATTCAAATACCTTTATTCGAAATCGGAAAAAGCGAAGCGTTTACGGAAAATCTAAATTGATAACGTTAAAAGAAAAAGGCACTTCATAAAACGAATCTGACTGCGAAAATAAATGCATTCTATTCTGTACATAAAATAGTCTCAAACATAGTATAGTGTGTATGAATGAGAACGTTTAAACAAACGGTTACTTTCTACATTCGTTGATAGATAAGAAATCATAAGCTATTTATTGATTAGGCAGGAAATTGAATTTTTATTATGCGTGATATATTGTAATTGTTTCTTCTTTAAATTGGTAATGTTTTCTTCTTTCAGTTTAGGTAAAATTCTTTGCATATTACATTCATTTTTCAACCAGTAAATAAAAATTAACCAGTTTATAAAAACCAATATCTGTCAAGAGCTTTCTTTGAATTGACTACACTTTGCTTCATAACTTGTACATTTTTCAAGATTTTAAATTAATGATAGTTTTAATGATAAGATACGATTTGAAGTTTTTTTTTTTGGCAAGTGATTTTTTTTTTAGTTTTATCTCAAAGCGGGTTTCTACCAGCGAAAGTTTTTACGTACTCTGGAAAAAACTAAGGAACTGCAGCTCTTATTCACTTATTATTCGAACAATCTCAGAATAAAATGTGCATTTTTCTTTCGTTTTTTTTTATTTAAAAAGAATGATAAAATTCAAATACCAAACTTCAAAACTAATTCAAATTATTTTCTTTTGTACTAATATACTGGTTCACATTTTGAAAAACGGAGGGGATTTAATTCCAGGCAAAATTAGTAGCATTAAAAAAAAACCTTAATTTAGTTTCCAGATCCATTGATGAAAAACAAACTTGAAACGATAAATTTTATTCTCTTGTGAACATTTTCCATTGTCTATTCAAATTACAAATTGTTTTTGATTTTTCCTCATTGAATATATTTTTTAGTTTCATTTTTTTCATTTTTATTTACTTTTAATTAGAAAAAAATTCATCAGAAAGCTAGAGTCCACTTTAGCGAAATGAATTTCAGAAAAGAGACTCATTTTTATTTACTTTTCGTCGGAGGCGACGGCTTGCAACTTGTTCCGAGTTAAGAGACAGTATTAAAAATAAATTAATTAAAAAAAAACAGCTTCGGATGATAGGGAGGTATAGTATGACGTGTGCTGCATCTCATTTAAAATTCGTTCTTCAGTTACGTATGTAAATTTCTTGACCGCTATAATTTATTTGCTTACTCTTTATGCTAATTAACAGAAATTAAATTTTTCATCTCAAGTTTCTGATGATATTTGAAAAAATAAAGTGGAGTTTCATAGAATTTGCTATAGTGGCAATTTTTAAGGAAACAACAAGCACTACCATACTCTATTCGCGGAAAAGATAGATCGAAAGTAAACGACTATGTTGCCAAAAACTTTGCCGCTTGCCACATTTGGGGATGTTCTATCCAATAAAAAAAAATTATTCGTCACCTGCTTGGTACCGATTTGTTCTTGTTCAAGCCAAACACGTGATTCACGTCACTAAATGACGCAATTCTTTGTTTACATCAAGACCATATCTGTACCTCAGAACCAGACTAACGTAAGTCCATTTCCGTCATTTTTCAGTAGAGGGGAAAAACGATGTATTCGACAATCGTTTTTCCCCTCTACCGAAAAATGACGAAAATGGACTTACGTTAGTCTGGTTCTGAGGTACAGATATTTCCCTAGAACGCAATATTGATGGCGTGTTACTTTCGACAAGCATCTCTGGAGTACTCGCTTGGCATGAAGTATGTCTTGGCGAAAAACTAAATGCCTAGTGCAGTTTCGCATCGAATCGAACCCAGGAGCCTCCATCTCTTATAGAAACTACACTGCAAAAAATGAACTATTTTTACAGTATAATACTGGCAGCCGAGGTTCCAATTTAAAACTGGAAAATGCACAGTAATAAACTGTAAAACTAGCAATTTTAAGTGTTTCTTACTGTAAAGTTAGAAATTTTACAGTTCATTTCCGTAAAGTTTAGCTGTATTATACTGTAAAAACAACACTGGCAGCAGAGGTTCCAGTTTAAAACTGTAAAATGCACGGTAATAAACTGTCAAATTAGCTATTTTATAGTTTAGTACTGTCAAATTAGCAATTTTATAGTTTAGTACTGCAAAATTAGCTGTATTATACTTTAAAAACATTCATTTTTTTCAGTGTAGGCGTCAAATTCTGATGGGAATGGCCTTCGCCGATGTGCCACATGAAAGAATGTTTGGCGGTCTCGGAGAATGCACTAAGTCTGCAAATGTTTAGAAGTCAACACGCAGCTCCGCTTGAAACAACATTTTTGACAAGCTGAGGATACTGTGCAATGTTTTGGATTACATGTCCACATCAGAGCTGATAATATTTGAATTTTCAATGGGCAAAATTACAAACCTCGAGCATAAGAAAGTTAAAACACACGCCTGCAATATCATTATTCATTGAGTATTTATCATAATTTTCTCATTTATTGTTTCTGCCCAAAGGAAGAAAAAACTTTTTAAAGTACTTGCAATTCTGGAAAAGGGTTTTATAAGAATATTGTATTAAGCTTGGAAAACATTTGAGAATGAGTGAGGCCTTGAGCTTGCCCCTCCGGTTGCACGTCCACAACTTCTGCCGGGCCTTCATTTGTCATGAATAAAATATTCTGGAAAATTTAAAACATGGAATTTTTCTTCTCACTTCCCATAGCCGCCTCCCCTCTCCCCACGGGCCCGAAGGTTTTTACCTTTTCTATCCCTTTCTCTCGGCGGCACTGATTGAATCCAGGGAGACAATCTATAGAAGAAAAATTCGCTTTGTTTTGCATCAGATTTTATGCGAGAAAATATATTTCTGCTTGGATTTATTTCCTGACGATGTATTTCTTGATGAAGTTCATTGTATGAAGCTAAGCTAAAAAAAAAAAAAAAAACAGATAGAGAGAAGGGAGAAGGAAAGTTATGACGGATCATTTTATCAGATTTTCGGAAACTCGGTCGTTATTTCTTTTTAATTTTCTCAAACTAAATGAAAGCGAAAACATTTGTATCTTGTAGGCCGAACTGAGTAATTTATTAATGAAGAAAAATGGTTGACACATCTCGATAACAAACATAATGAATTCAATTGATTGCACGTGAAACAGCTGCTAACAAAAAATATACTGCGTAAACGCCACAGCAATATGAATGAAATCTTGATTTAAAAATTGCTTTCATTTTAAATACTTTTACTCGGCTGATAAACATTTCGAAGCTATTTTTTCTTCAAAAACTTTTTATAAAGCTTTCAAGAGTAAAACATATGTTGTAAGCATAACTTAACTGAATCGTAATGCAATCGTAATAATTTTTTTCTGAAAATTACATAGTAAAACACAGCATAACTCTTTCTCCTTTTTTCAAAATTACAGAACTAAATTAATTCAAGAATCAGTAGTTTAAATTATGATATCTTTTTCAATATGTACATTGTGAAATATACATTTATTTTCCAACTGTGCTTATCCAAATGAATATTACCATGACACACACACAGAAAATAACTATCACCGCTCAGCAAGTATACTCAATATCTTCCGCCTTTCTACTTCAATCCTATTTCTTGACATCCCCATACTCAAATTCATTTTTTTAACCTCGGGTGAAAAGAAATCAAAGACGCTTGCAGCATATAATCGCTTTTTCCCCCTCAATCTTCAAAAGCAACAATTTCAAGCCTTACCATATGTCACTTTCCCTGTCCCTCATGACAAAATATCCTCTCCAGCCAACAACCTCTCCCGTTATGCTCTACGACGCAGCCATTGTTATGAAAGTTTTGCACAGACTTCAATTATGAAAAATGAATTGGCCTTTTATACCCAAGAAAGTGGTCGAAAATGAATCATACGATTGTGACTTCAGCTTCAATAAAGTGAAATTTTTCATCATTCACGGTCAATACATCGATAAAATTTTTGTACAGGGGAGGATAGCAAATCATTTTATTCAGATGATAGGACGGTAATTTCGTTCAAAATTCTGAGCAGTTTTCTGTTTTATACGTGTTTTTACTTAGCTTTCCAAGAATTAAAAACATGTTTATGTAAAACTTAATAAAATAGTTATATTTTTCATAGAAAATAATTCCTGAAACTTCTGAGCTTTATATTCAGCTTTTATCTAGGAAAAATTAATCACAATGTTGAATTCAAATTTATGACCTTTAATTCAGCTAGCAATAATTTCTCTGGGAATATCGCTATTAATTGAAAAAGTTCAACTCAAAAACACTAAAATACAACTTAAAATAAATTTTATTTTAGGAGGCTGCTGTTTGCAGAATTTTTGTTCCTCTTTATCAGTAACATACATTCCAATAATTGTAGGAAGAAAGTCAGTGCAGCATCAGATAAAACTACTAACTTTCAGTCTATTGTAATTTATTTCAAATGAGTGACATAAAATATTAAATAAATGGTGTGCTTTTGCAGAAAAAGCTCATGATTCTCGGAAAATATGACGATTAAAAATAATAGTCTTGCATCTAATTTGAACATTTGCATTAATTTTAAACAAAAACTATGAAAAACAGTTTTGTTATTTCTTTTATGTTTTATTTTTACTGATGAGCTGAAAAAATCGATTGGAATGAGAAATTTTTTTTCCTGTGGCTCCATTATTTTTAATTCGGAGTTTTTTTGTTTTGTTTTGTCTTTGCCAGGCATAATAGTTTAAATGAAAAATTACAGTGTCCTGCGATGTTTGCGCTGTTCAGCGATTGTTCATTGATTGTAGAGTATAAGCACCAATTTCAAAAATTACCTTCAGTTTCCTAAATCAAGGCAGAATTCTTCACATAACGTAAATTTCAAACTTAACAAAAAATCGGAAACTTGTGATGGAAAATGCGACTTTTTCTTAGCATTTATTCATTAATTTTATTTTTTTTATTTACTCGTTTATTTTTAACCAACTATGCATTATTTTATCTAACTAGCTGAGGAATTTTTACGAAAAGTGCTTTGGAATGATGACTTTAATTGAATTAATTTTTGTTGTAAGGGCGTAAATCAACTGACGGACAGTGTTGTCTT
Organism: Uloborus plumipes; assembly: GCA_038373865.1. NCBI lineage: Eukaryota > Metazoa > Arthropoda > Arachnida > Araneae > Uloboridae > Uloborus > Uloborus plumipes. The sequence continues at coordinate 11,499 of JAXGGA010005575.1, forward strand.
ACGCCTTTTTAACAATAAGCGACTTACTGAAAATTCCTATAAAACCAACCTATATTATTTGTTTATAATATTTTTAATTTATTTCATTAATTTTTATAAAATATAGCATGCTTTCAGAAGCAATTTACCTTTTCCACGCATCCTTGGTGACGAAGTATGTAAAATATTTAAAACTAAATTACACGTATCAAAACTTCTTTGGGTCACTAATGCTGTTTTTCTGGCTTTTCCTTTTTTATTCATACGATGAGGACGCGCAGACAGGCTACAGTATTGTGAGGCTAGGCGTAGTTTTAAGTATTTGGTACGGTTTCAGAAAAGAGAATTGGAACAAAAGCTGGCCGATAATATTGACAGGAATCCAAAGGAGTTTTTTGCATACGCAAATTCTGGGAAAGTTCGAAATAGTCAAATTGGGCCACTAGTAGATGAGCATGGAAATTTAATTCAGAATGATGGTGATATAGCAAATGTTCTAAATGACTTTTTTTCCAGTGTTTTTAACGATAACTGTATCTCAACAGTTGACACAAGCAAGAGGACTTTTACATAGGAATGCGCTGTGATCATCAAGGGTTTCCCTCTGATTTTCAAAACTACTGAATATCGGCACTTAAGTTTACATGCACTTATAATACATCAAAATGCAGTACAGTTTAGCCTTCAGTATTTAAAATAATATTCAAAATATTACTTTTATATTTGCAAAGAACGTAAATTTTATCTTCTATTCAGAGTTACATACATACGTACATACATAAATACAAACAAACCCACATGTGAAATTAATAAAAGCGTATTAAAAAGAGGAAGACCATTAGTTACAGAGGCACTAGTTATAAACCAAAAAAAAAGCGTGCGCGAGAGAGCCTCCAAATGATATTAGATTTGACAGAATTGATCATCCGGAAGGAACACAGTACAAATAAACAATGATGTAAAATGTCAAAATGTAAAGGATTACAAGAGTACAATGCACCAAATGTTCAATTCCCCTATTTTTTTACAAAAAAAAAAAATAATTTCAAGACTATCATTTAAAATCATTTTTATCTGTTGAATGCATGGTGTAGCCATTTGGCAACAAAACTATTTTTAATTAGAAAGTGGTGAAAATTAAGAGTTAAATTTTTTTTAAATATTTTTCCATGTTTTCTTATTACATTGACAAACACATATATTTTTTTCTAAGAAAAATAAAAAATCATGCAGTGTAGAGTTAAAAGCTCGATGCCTTGAAAAACTTTAATGTTTTGGGGAACCATCGAAGTCCTAGTTTTGAATATCGATGTTTTGAAACTATGTTTTTTCATAGATGTCGCATTTCTGACATGGGGTTTTCCCCCTTCCTATACCAGAAGAATGTTTCCACTATAAACTAACGTGTTTCGTTACTAATAATATTTTAATTAATGTTTAGCTCAACAAGTTAGCATCAGTAAATTTAAGTCATAGTATGAATATCGATGTTATAAAATAATAGACCCGATACTTTGGGGAATAGATTAAAAGGGCTCACACGGAAAAAAAATAGTTAAATAAAATAAGAAATGCCGTTACGGAACCGGAACTAAATTTTTCACAAAATGACATAATCGATCACCCGGTTTATTTCGTTGACAACATGGTCACGAATGCAAAACACTTTCAAAACATTGTTCATCATGATATCCTAGGAACGGGCTGGATAAAATGAGATCATATATTATTTATTTCAATATTAAACACAAAACATCAAAATTTAACACAAGTTAATGACTTTAAAATTATTTGCAGCAAATTGCTATGATTTGCTTAAACAAATTTGAAAGGAATTTAAACTGGAAAAGGAGGCGATATTTTTTTCCCGCACTTGTGTGATAAATACCTGCCTTTAAGAAAACAATTTGTATTAAATGTTAAATGCTTGCTTGAAAAGTCTGGAGAAAACGAAGAAAACTGAGAATTCACTTCCTAAATGAAAAGAAAATGTATTCAAATGCAGGCCAGTTATTTCTAATTTTTATAGGAGAGTGGAAGGGGTGTAAAGGGCATAAACTTAATTTAATCAAAAACAAATGCACGCTCACTTTTATAAATAAATTAACTTCTTAAAGTCAGGGGGCTAAAACCCCTTTTTGATCCCACCCCCATTCAAAACAGAAAAAATCAGGACTGCTCTTATAGCAATATAGAAAAAGCTAAGAAGTATTAAACCTAACTCTCAGCAACAGGTTCAAGAAACGAAGAAAATATTTTTAATGATTTTACCATGCCAAAATATAATACTAGCTTGTGGTATCAAAAAGATTTAATTGAATGGTGCACATTCTTTACTTTAAAGAATTTGGAAAAGAATCAGACATTTATTCCTGAACTAGACTGTCAAATAAAAAGACATTTGCAAGTTATTTTCTTTTAACAACTCGTGTAGCTACGAAATTAAAACATGATAATGCAACGCTTATATACGGGAAACCCAAACCTTGATGATATCGCTACACGTACAACTTCATGTAAAACGACTACTTTATAAATTTCACATTAATTAATCTTAATAATATATGTGTACCTTGGAGCAACAAAAAACAAACTTTAGATTATTTTGAACAAACTTAATTTATGCTAGATGTCTGGCCACGAAGTAGTCAAATTTTCAGTGTGACTACAACCAATGTGCAATTTAGTGTTGATTATAGTTGTAACATTTATCCGAGTTTCATAGTTTTGGCTCTTACTACGATCAATATTTTTATTTAGAGCTAAAACCAGCAATGTCACTTGCAATTATATTTGTATAGTTAAGGTAATTTAAAAACGTATTTACATTTCTAATATAGCCAGGGGTGCCTCGGTGGGAGATCACTGCGACCTCACAAAAATTTCCTTATTCGGCAAATTTAGAGACTGCATTGTGAAATTGCCCTTTTTTGAAACTTTTTTTTGAAAATAAACATTTTTAATGTCTTTTTTCATTTGACGTACATATGAATGCATGCTCGTACAAATTGGTAAAATTAGTAAAGTTTCATTCAGCAAATTGAAAACTTCCGACCTCCCACATTTCTCTCCCCCTACTTGAGGCGCCCCCGATTGTAGCATAAGACAATCATCTCTTGAAATGCGCAAAATTTCGCTGAATCCAATCGAGAAAATTAGATCGAACCAGAAAAAAATAAAGAAACTTTATGACAGATTTCTGCAAACTGATATTTTTGAAAGTTATTTTCATTGTTCCACAATCCAAACATAGTATCTAGCACGATAGTAAATGAATGCAACCAGTTGTTTCTAACCTATGCTATGACAATAAATAAATAAATATATATATATATATATATATATTGAACAACTAATATGAAGAAAAGTTTTTTGATCGTGAGAAACTTTAAAAGCACTCATAAAGTATAGTTATATTACTTTAATGCATTATCATCCGAATACACTATCAAAACTAAAACAAATCGCAATTGAAAATAATTAAGAGCTTCAAGAATGAGACTTGTATCTTAGCAACACTCACCTATGTCACAAACGGACCTCTGCCAAACTCGCAGGTGACAATAACCCATGCGTTCACATAGTTCTCGATTTAGTCGAGCACGCCACCATACTCTCTGAATGCTCGAACACTTTCTGAAGCGGGCAGGTTTGCCACGTGGAAAACGAGGATCGTTTATCGCCAAGAGCGCGCAAGGAGGAAGCCAAGTGCTCGCCAACACATGAGTGGCATTCCGAAACCTGTCAGGAAACATTTTGCGGTAACCCATTTCATGGTGCGGCGATCACTAGGTCACAGCAATTTCCATTCCAAAAGCGAAGTTATTCGGAAGAAACAAAAAAAAATGTTTGTTTCTAGCTTATCGAAGACGGGCATACAAACAAACAAAAAAATATAACAAGTAAAAAATAGCCTTTGTTAGGTAATCAACGATCCGGTCTCCCTTTCCTCTCTCTTTTATTGAAACAAATGGTGACAATTTCTGACGGAAAGCTTTAACGGGCTATGATTGTATGATGGTTTCTTCGAGGAAAAATGAATGAAATTATTTTTTTATAACTGAAAAATTCGTTCGGTGAATTTTTGATTGACTCTGTCTTAAAAATTCATAAGTACTGCTCCGACGGAAACTGAAAGTTAAGTTTTTATGCCTTGAAATTTATCTCTCTCCCCTCTCTTGGGTTTTTTATTTTTTATTTTTGATCCGTATTTTTATGCGTAATTATATCAGTAAAAACGAATTCTATGAATGGTGCAGTTAGGATTTCCTTTCAGTGGGATACTTCTAAATAGCGCTAGAGTTAGGCTAGAAATGCAACTGTTGTAAATTAAAATAAATAGCTACATACATTTATTATAATGAAAATTATACGCGAATCATGCCTTTGAAACGTATCAAGCAAAATTGTTTAAGTTCAGAATCCGTCGTATACTGGATCAAGATTTTTATTTGAAAATCTTAATCTTAAACTCACATGTAATTATCTATTATAATTATTTAAATTAACTTTAAATAATGTCGGTTAACTTTGTACCTCTTCAAATTTTTTGTGTATTTGACTTTTAAAAAGAAGCGTAGCGCTGCATTCAATGGTAATATTACATTTTCGAAATAAGTTTTCCACTTTAATTGATTAAAAAGAAGTTTGCAGTATGGTATGCAGCTCATTTTCTCACTCAAAAGTTCTGTAATTACTCTTTGTAATCTATTTGAAAATTGCCTTTGGTACATTGTAATATTTTATGTTATACGTGCCGTTCATTGTTAAAGTACTCTATATTTTTAAAGTGGGTATTTGTTTTCTAAATGGTATCACATTTAGTTTCATTTTTTAGTATAAAGGCGAAGCAAAGCACTTTTCGAAAGATAAATATCCAATGGCTAATAGTAGCTGAACACTTGTTTTTTTCCTAATTAAAAATTTCCAAAATGCATTATGCTGCATAATCAGGCATAGTAAAATCATTTATAAAGGATTTACACCACTTTTACTGCCAATGAGTCATGTAATAGAAATCAAGGAAGTGTTTTTAAACATTTAAAATTTTCAATACATTTAAAACTTACCGAAGCTATCTGTTCAGCGACTGAATAGCAGAATGGCTAAAACTCATTCAATCTGTTTAGTCTGGCATGTTGAACAAAACCTTTTTATAAGTTTCGTTTGTTTGTTTTTATATCTGCGAATCCTTTGCTTTCCGGATTTAATATGGAATTGGTAGAGTATGAATAGTGAATGCCTCGTGTCATATCGAATGCCGATGCTTGTTTTTAAAAAATGTATTAACACTAAAAAGAGGGGGGGGGGGCACTTGGGAAAAAAATAAAACAGAAACAGCTTCTAAACAACATTGAGGGAGAGAACCAAACTGCCTTTCATTCCATTTCAAATTGCTTTAAAAAGCCTATAACTAAATATTTCTCTAAATAGCATAAATAAAAAACGTTCAACACAATTTTTGAAATCAGCTCAAACATGATATGTAACCAAAAAAAAAAAAAAAACTACATGTGAATTCAAATGAATCCAACGTTTAAAAATTCGCTTTTCTGTAAAATATTATTCTCAAACAATACACTGCTGACAATATGCCAGTGTAGCAATTATTGTATTAGTTTAAAATTTGGAGCAGACTTCAATTACGTTGTTAAAAGTAGCATAGTGCTGTTAAGAGAGAGTATTTATTTGTATTTTTTAGCGGAACTTACGAAGTTATGCGAATTACAGTTAGATTTGTCCTCAATTATGTTTCGAAGTCACTTCTATGTTTTTCCTTAAAATTTTATTTATGACAATTTGTTTCATCTACATTTCAGATATATTTTAACCGCCATTATAAAATATAGTGATGACCACTTATTTATGGCATTAATCCTACTTAATTATAAGTCTTTATTTTTATAATTGCGTAAGCATTATTGGTTGCTGATTACTACATAATAGATTGGACTTGATTTTTATTTTCCTTAGACTGCCAAAAACTTCATTTTCTGAAAAAATATTTGATTATAAAACGAAAGTTTAGGATGTATAGTACTTTAAATCAGAAAATTGTTTTATGATAAAGACAAACTTTTGATTTTGTGATAAAAAATTTCATAAGGTTGCGAGTTTCATTCAGGATTTCCTGTACTGAGCACTGGGTAAACTTGCACTTTTGAAAAAAGCTGTGGTTTGGCAGAAAACCATTTTTTTTTAATATTTTCCACTAGAAGACACCGCATTTATTGCTTGCATATTAATCAATCGAACTATACTGATTTTGGAGCTCATCCTTGGTTTTTCAAAAGTTACCTGCTTAGTTGCGTGTAGTGTTTTCAACAAGAGGAGTACATTGTATTTTCCCTCGAGAGCAAATACTAATAGTTTGAGATGTGTTTTTTTTAGACAAGGATATTCTTCTTCGCGTTCAAAAGGCTTAATCTCCGATATTTTGTGGTGGGTGTTTCCAAAAAATATCGCTTACAGCAATAACCTATAGAAAATCGATTATTCCAAGAATAACATCATCCATCCAAAAACGGTTATAAGCTTTTGTGCACATCGTAAATTGTTCACTAAAAAGAGGACGCTTATATATCAGAGAATATCATCAGGATTTCGACAGTTAAAATAAAACTATGATTTTCTATCACTTTTTATTACTTACTTTGATTTTCTATCACTTAATATTTTTATTCTACTGTTTTTCGTTTCGTAATTCGTATCGTCGAGACGGCTAGTTTTTCTTTTAAGTTTTGAAATTTTCTTTGATTTCTTTTTTTAAGTTACTCTTCTTTTTCTTCCGGGAGTTGCTGGGATGCCTTAAGATTCTTCATTCTATTACCTCATTATGTCAAAAGGATATAGCAAATGCAAGTTTTAATCTGAAAACTTTTGAAAGTTCCCACTCACAACCCATCACCTCTTTTTTAAGTGGAATGGTTCGCTAGTACTAGGCGCGGTTTTTAAGGACTGACAGTAATTGGACTTAAATTGGGTTGGCCTACTGTCGAAATAGTTTTTCAAAAGTATTACAACTCAAATCCACGCCAAATACACATTTCTTTTACACTGAACTTTCCACAAATAGGTAAACATTTTGCCAAGGTCATAACTCATCTGACCAGAGCCACACTATAGCAACCATGGGTTCTTTTGCTTTCAATTGGTTTTGAAGCAGGTTCGTTCGAAGACATGTGACAGCAATCGTGTGAGGTGGTGTATAACCACTTCCGGAGCTGTTCTGAGCAAGAAACCACACGACTAGTATAATAATGAATAAAAATTCAAACGGGTACTAATCAAAAGATTGTCTCAAGACATGTTTTTGAGAGAAAAATTACGTGCCCTCGTCCGGACGTTATTGAGATATAATGTCTTAAAAGCTTACAGAATTTTCAAAAAAGAGTCAAATATAAAACTTGGCAAGAAACTGATTATGCTATTTCACCGTCTGCATGTGCAGAACATTTGTCTACAAATCATGTGAATTATGTATGCCATCAATGAAACTTTCGGCAAACTATAAGACCTCAAACTTCGATAACGGGGACACGAGGGCAAAAAAGCATGCGTCCAGGAACATGTTTTACAATGCTCTTTCGATTGCTACTCATTAAAAAAAAATCATTATTGCACGATAGGGTGAGCCGAAAAATACCTTTTTTTATTTCGATGATGGGTATTGCGGAAAAAGTGCCATCGGGAAAGCAAAGTGCACATAAAAAATTTGAATTTTTTTTCTCAATTTCTTGATCTACCGCAATTGCGTTGAAGTTTGGAAAAAATGCAGCTTTTTTGAGATTTTTAGGAAATTATTTTTAAAAAAGTTTTAGGACCTAACAACTAAAAATGCATTATATGTGACAACCAATGTAGTTATTTCAGATAAGTACTGCCAAAACCGCATTTTAACGTTTTGACAAAATTTAATTTGAAAAGTAGAAAAAAACAGGAAATTGCTAAATCTTCTAGGCATTTGTGGAAAAGGAAGAAATTATACCGCAGACCTCAATTTCTTTATGGAATTTCTATGCTCCCAATGGCACCTTTTCCGCCCTACCCGTTATCCAAAATTGAATTTTTTTAAAAAATAATTTTATAAAAATCTCGAAAATACTGCATGTTTTCCAAACTTCAACGCAAATGCGACAGATCAAGAAATTGATCAAAACATTTCATATTTTTTGTGTGCACTTGGCTCGCCCAATGGCATCTTTTCCACAATACCCATCATCGAAATAAAAAAAAAGTCTTGTTCGGCCCACCTTATTGCACAATCGTATGATTTCCTGGTAAGTGCACAATTACGGTTATAAAAAATATGGGTATTTGGTTCTGCACCGCTGCCTCGGCTTCCCTTGAAATAAGCTCAGTAACGGGATAATAAAAAACAAACAAAATATTTTGCTTCAGCTTCACATTTTCGTTCTCATGCGTATGCCTATGAATCTCCCGAATGAGGTTCTTTATAAACTGTTTTCATTCAACTCATTGTTCACAAAATTTCTAACGTAAAGAAACAACTGGATGGTGTTATGCAAAAAGGAGTTAACCCACAAAAACCTGATTTTGAGATAATGGGCTTTAAAGTCAACAAACTCTGGCAAAAAGCATGGAGCTCTATATCAATATACCAATGATATGTTACCATGAAATGCTGATAGGGCTTAAATAGTTTTGCTTAATGTAGAAAGCAACATATTTTACCATCACAGTTGGATAACTCTTTTTTTTATGTTTTGTGGGTTAACTCCTTTTTGCATAACACCATCCAACTGTATTCCAAATTATGATGTGTCACAAGTGTCGCGGAAAAATAGCTTTACACTTTGGAGCCTCTGTCGAAACCTAAACCAGGACCTCCCCTCCACCCCTTCCTTACTTAAAACTTACTGTTTTAATCTAAAACTGCGATAAGCAAATTGGTACGAAGTAAGAACAATGAAAGATGAGAAAGGCAACGGGCAACGGAAATTACTTCACTTCAAACTGTTCAAAACATCTGAGCATGAATGATTTATCGTCTATCAAGCCGAAGTTAACTCACATTCTGAAATGTTGTTCCTCGGTTACGTCAAAACTATCTCTTTCTGATGTTTGGATTCTATATGTACGTCGAAAAAAAAATTGTATGGGGAACATGCTACAGCTTTTGTGTGAGGAATTGTGAGCAGGAGTAACATTTTAAAGTAGAAGAAGTAGTGCAAAACTGACACGTATAAATATGTTTATGAATACTGATCAGAAAGGTTCAAGAATAGATCAATTTTATTTGTTAAAATTTAAAAGTTACGGAATAGTTTTACAATCCGACTGCGTTACATACATTTCAGCAGGTATATAAAATATACGGTAATAATTTTAGAAGTTTCGTGTTATCTTTAGGTCTGACGGATGTGATTACTATTTTGACTTTAAAGCTTTGTCATTTTGAAATTGCTTGCCTGCAGGAAAAAAAAAACAAAACTGTTCGCTAGTTACAACATACTTTGTGAGGTGAAACTAATATTGAATAGCCCAATGATACTTAATTATGTAACGGTCCTTCTATTCTTTTTTTTTAATTGGAAAAACTTTTCTTTTCTTTTCTTTCTTTCTTTTTTTTTTTTGTTTATATTTCAAATGGGATTAATTTTTCTTACTATCTTGAGTGTAAACATGAACCAGACCAACAAACCAAATTTTACAGCTATTGGTCTTAATGAAATCTTCAGCTAAAGTATTACGCAAATTTTTCTTGAATGATTTAGCCCCTGAATAACTATCGAAAAGTTCTTCCTTCCGATAATGAGCTACTTTCAATAAATACATGCAAACGATTTTATTGTATTAATTTCACTTACTCTATAAGTGCGTACATTGAACCTCTCTACGTTTAAGACGCTCTGCTTTAATGAGCTAATGTATTCAGATGTTTAAATTTTGGTAATTACGATGGAAAGGACGTCCTAAGCTTTCTAGGGTTAGCATTGATTGCAACGCTTTTCTCATAAAAATGATAAAGCGTAGTAATAAAAACATACATTAAACAATTAAAAAAATTTTTGAGGTAAAGCTCAAGGTAATTGGATCGAGCTACATGGGATGAATTTTTCTGGTTTTCTCCTTTCAAACACACGTATGAGGGGGTAATCCCCGTTTCAGAAATTTTCCGAAATATATCTGCATTCCGTATTGATGATATAGCCTTGTTTGCTTTTTTAATCTAGTGTAGAGAAAACAAGTAAGGGGCATTAACTTCAAAGAAGTCGTGACACTCAACTTATGAATTAGGCTAATGGTTTCGGATTTCGGAACTAGTGAGTGGTATGAATCCCCATACGACACCTATATTGAAGACCTATATTGAAGTACTATCCCAACAACGCTGCAAGATAATCGGTTCAATTGACTATACGCGTTAATTAGTAGTTTATCTGACAAGCTCCCTGCAATGAGCTAATCATGCGCTTTAACTATGACAAAAATATATCGAGAGATAAAAGGATAAAAAGGAACGGCCACCTTTTGTTAGTCTTCAACTATTGGTTAAAAACATGCAAGATCGATACATTGGATTCGAATTATAAAGATAAAGTCGTTTTCTATCAGATATACTGAGTTCAACAATGGAAAAAAGCAAAACGAAGTACTAAATTTGTTCTGGTAGAGAGGGGAGTAGAGTCTCTACCCAAAATACAAATTTAAATTTAGAAAGTTTAAAAAAATAAATAAATAAATAACCCAAACTAAACGTACTTTAATCAAAGGAAGGGTAGATACCTCTTCGTCTCTACATAAATTGATAAGCACTCAAACTTAGCAGGTGTTAATTTTTTACCCGTGTTTGTCTCTATAACGCAAATATAAATGTCATCAAATAATGAAAATTAAGGATATACTTTATTTGATTAAATAATATTTTTCTGAAGTACGGTTAAAAATAGAAGAAAAATGATATGTATTAAGAAATCATTCTAATGTGTGCATTATGTTAATTAGAGATGTCTTATGAATTATGTTAATTAGATGAAGTTATGTTAATTAGAGCGTGCCGCGAATGTGAAACATTTTATGTATACAGTCCAAAAGAAAAAAAATTCACATTCGCGATTCAAATTTCTATGAACAAATGAATAGTAAAAATACGATGCACATTTTAACGTTTGAGAAAAGGAATATTTTTCAATAGCCAACGGGTGTATTTCTTAATGGAACTACATTTATCCCCGGCGATATTAAAATCTCAAATTTTTCCATCTTTACATGGGATATCAAATTTGTCACACGTAATTTAGATATCTTGAACCTTATTAAAAAGTTAATATTTTTACTATTCTTCTTAGTCTATTTCTTAAAAAATTGATTACTGACATCATTCTATAGGAGCCTACATTTTTGCAACATTTTAGAAACTTTCTATCTTTAAAATGTAACGATTTTTTAATTGTTTTAGAGAAGTTTCTTTTATCCAAATGGTCTGCGCATTTCAAAAAGAGTCGTTCAAAATAACAAAATTCTCAAGAAGGCAATTCGCAACAACTTTCATCAGTACCATGACTAAATTAACCCACCACATGGGGGATGTTTAAAAAAAGTGACGTTTTTAAGCATAGTTTATGACAGGTAGAAACAGGAATGAACACTTAACGAATTGATGTGCAATTTACTTTAAAATCAGCATTGCGTTAAAAACTGCGGTTTTCAACTGTTTTTTTCCACTAGTTCATAAATTATTCAGCTGCAAAAACAACCTTCTATGAGTATATTAGGCTCGGAAAAGATTAAATACATCAAATAATTTTTGCATGATTTAATGTAGTGGAATAAACATTCTTAAACAGCTCCGCTCACTAACATACACTGTAAAAACCAGGGGTGCCAAACGGGTGACTTTAGTCAACATTGGGTGAAAATACGGTGCCGAAAGGTGCCATCAGGGAGCCGAAGTAGGGATTTGATGCCCTTTGGCACATGTCTGAGTGAATGGTGCTTCCAAAGACCGAGGGTGCCATTAAACCCACCAATAGTAGAACGTAGATAATAGCGTATGCGCGCTGACTTATTTCCATCCATTTTTAATGGCGTACGGTACGTTGCATCGAAAAGAATTTGCTTCATCTTTCACATTGGATAAATACAACTGGTTTACTCACATTATTTGGTCTCACATTATCTTCAAATCCTCGCGTAAGTACTACAGGCATTTTATCATAGTTTACTATTAGAACCTTCCAACAAGTTTAAAATTGTTTCAGTTGACTACTGCGTATAAGTTCAGCTTATTGCTGTAACATTGTTATGTCTTGTATTTTCTATCATGCATAAGCGTTACTTTAAAAAATATGTAGCGGTATTTTCATGAATACTAGATAAACAGTATTCACTGATCAAAATGCTTAAACTAGCTGATATAAAAGAAAACAAAACAAAACAAAACGAAAAAAAAAACAACAAAACGATTCAACTAGCAATTAGAAAGTTTTAGAAATTATTATATTTTAAACTTTACTGTCTCATTTTCTGAATATAATAAGTGATGTTTGCTTATATTGTCAGGAATCTAGCGGATTTTCCGCAAAAAATATTTGTTTATAATCATGCGAAGCATTTAAGTGGCCGAAATAATATAGCTGTTTCGTAACGGTAACTGTGTAGACAGAACATTGAAAAAAGAAATCTCTCTCGCTATTATTTATTATAAAACATTCGAATGTCATGACTCATTTCGTAAACTCTTCTTTATATTTGTTCTGCCTACTGCATTATTAGTTTTTTTTTTTTTTTTTGCTGCACCAGTTGGAACGAATAGATCGTTAAAAATGTACTTCAATTCAAATGTCGAATTATACATACGTATTAATAATTACACTTGGTCAAAATTTTGATGTTTATGAAACGACTTGATTATTCAGTGATCGTAATACAACTGAATATTTTTGGCTTTTCGTAAAAGTGATTCAACAATTAACCTTCCGCTTCAGTTTTAGTAGAAATAATGTAAAAGTAAATGTTAATAACATTTTAAAACTCCTGAGTGATCTAGTGGATATATATACGAGAGTTAGAGCACGGACAAACGAATTCAAGTCATGAATTGTTTCAAACTATGTTGGAAAGTCTGAACTGTGAGTAAATGCCTTAAATTACAAGCTTCAATCGTTATAAAACCAGAATTCAATGTGAAAAATATGCAAAGTCTTCAAGAAAAAAGCAAATAAAGCTGAACATACTTACAAACAAAAACACATACAGATTAGGAAGGGGGGGTATCGGCAACAGAGAACAGTGATGGTGCCATTATTCTCTCCTGCGGTTCCAACTTTCACCCCGCTGAGCACGTTGGATTGAGGGTGCCAGTTTTTCACCCAAGCTACGGTGAAATCTTGGCTCCCTCCTGGGTACCGCTGGTAAACACGCGTTTTACCCCTGACAGGTGCCAATCGCTACCAGTGGTTTTAACAGTGCACACAACAGCCCAAAGACGCAAATATTTAATGGGTCGGGGTATAATAATCATTGGTTGATGTGTTTTCATTCATGATTTTCATGTGCGTTGAGCACTTATGGCTAAGGCTGCCATATGTCACGATTTAAACAAGGCAATCCAGTTTTCAGGGACTGTCCGTTTAAAACGGTCCGTTATCCCGTTAAGACCGTTGTTCTCAGCCTATTTCCGTTTCCCCCAGAAGAATCATTCAGTGCTCCCTTGCGTCGCTTTAGAAAACGGGAATTTCATTACATGATAGGATGGGACGTCAGCACATCAGACATGAAATGGAGGCTGTCCCTATTAAAATGGGAAGTATGGTCATCTTAGACACAAGAGCTCAATACACAACAAGGAAATTATAGGTGAACACACACCAACGAATGATTATTATACCCCGACAAATTAAATACCACCGTCTTTGGGTCGATCTGGCTGCGGGCTTTTTTTTTTTATTGTGTATTGAACACTTCTGGCATTGATGAAGAGGCTGCATTGCAGTCCTGAATTAACTATTTGTAGCATTTTCCGGAAAAATTATGCTATATTTACTTTTTTTCGGATTTTAATCATATTTTAGCGCAATTCATTTTTTATCATTTTTGCTTATCTATTTGGAATTTTAAATTTTAAAATTGTTGTTAGTATTAACATGAAAAACCCGTTGAGATAACTATAAATGGTATTTGTAGAAAACATTATTCCTAATAAATAAACCCATTTCCTGTAAGTCTAGTAAAAATATTATTTTAATAAAGATACTTTTTCCATGATCGGAAAAGTTACATCTTTTAATAGGAGTAAGCTTCTCCTCGTGGATCGAAATTCGCTAAAACCTCAGAGCCATATCAGTGTACCTTAATGGATAGCACAAGCTTAACACATTTAAATCACGTAAAAAGATTTTATGGAGAAAAATGAGAAAGAAAACTAGGCTCAAAGAAATTGTGGCGACACATAAAAAGAATCTCGAGCAGAGTAGAAAATCCATTTGAGCACGCATTTACAAAAATTAAAAAACTGCTCTTAAGTAACATCCAAAATCGATTACATTCTGTTATTAAAAATGAAGGTAACGCAACTGAGTATAAAAAAATCATTGGCTCTTACATCTTTTTTTTACGAATAATTGATAGATATACCATAAAATATTCTGAGTATTTTGAACCATTAAAAACGTTATTCTATATCTTTTTATATATTTATTTAGTATATATATTTTTTACCTAGTTTATTGCGAATGTTTCATAACTTTTATATATTTTAATGCTCTTCACACCTTAATTTTATTTCATCAATTTTTAGGAGGTCAATGAGGGAAAAATACCATTAAAACCAGAGGTAGTTTAATTTTTGAAATGAATGCGAAAAATTGCAATGATCGTTTTAACATTTCATGGAGTTATTTACTTACGGCACTTTTTCAATCACAATGAGCGTTTTAACATTTGGTGAACGTATTTACATGTTTACAGCACTTCTTTGAAGACTTCCTTTCAACAATGCAGGCAAAAGTTTGCAATTTTACTTGATGAATTCATCCATTCATCAGAAATCAGCTTTCTGAGTTTTTTTTTTTTTTTTTTCAAAAAAAAAGTCCAAACTGTTGTATTGTTAGTTTATTGTACCTCTTTTTCGCCGATAGCATTGAAAAGAATCTTTAAAAGGACGTTTTCTTAGGAAGTTGGACGAAGTATTAAGAAAGTTATGGCGAGCCCACAAAAATACACCCTTGAGCAAAATATATATGTGTCATTCATAGCAAAAGGGGTTTAACTTTTTGTAAAGGATTTTACTATACCTATAAACCCCTTTGCAAATTGTTCCTTAGGGGAAAAAATACAAGTGTACAGCTGCTATTAGTCATTCGATATTTATCTTTCGATAAATACTTTGCGTCGCTTTTATACTAAAAGAAGTGACTAAACGTGTTATCATTTAGCAAACAAATATGCGTTTAAAAAATATTAGTTACACCACATTTACAATGAACGACACATATATCACTTTTAGGAAAACTGGAATGTAAAAAGCGTGTTTTAAAAGTCGTTAATATGATGATATTACCAATCTTACCTTATTCATATGCTCCGTGCTTTATTTCAGATAATTGTCATATTCTTTGCTTGGTATGTGATATATTTTGAAGATTTAAGAACCAGTCTGAAATTTAAATCATAATTTATTGTAGCAAAACAAAATAAATTGCAAAATAGTGCTCTACAAGGGAATAACACGTTTTAGTTCAGTAATTACTTAGTTTTAAACGGACAAGAGAAAAGGTATTATATTCAATTATCTTTTTCTACTTTTCCATAAAAATGAACGATTAAATAAATAAGTATAGATATTTATATGTATATATTGGAGATACAAATCTATAACTATTTTCCAAAATTTGATTTTTTTATTATTCAGCCCAGAGACATTTAAATAATTAACAGCATATTCTACATTTAATTTTAGCTATGAGTAATCATGTATAAAAGTAGAAGCATGACAGTAGGAATGCAGCTGTAAAGATGTGCTGAAAATAATTGTCATGGTTTTAAACTAAAATTGCAGTTTATTTATTTATTTATTTATTTATTTATTTATTATTATTATTATTATTATTATTATTATTATTATTTTGCTAATATTAAGATTTTTACGTTTAAAAAACATGAGAAGGAGAAGTATAATTTATAAATTACTTGTATTCCATAACTTAAAAATCAAATTTTGAGCTTGTGACAAACATGTCCTACGGTCCTCAGAGGATTAATCCTATAATACACTGATAACTATTTTTTATGGATTTTTTTCGTTTCACTCGCGACTCGATGTCCTGTGAAATATGAGAACTATTTCCCTCTACTACATTTTACTTCTTGTTCAAATTTTTTTCATTGCTTTTGGCTCTTTAATAGAAATAAGGTAGGAATATATAAATTGCTCTTTTACTTTAGTGGGCATTCAAGCGAATGAAAAGAAGGCATTAACATTCACCTTGTGTTACATTTTTGGCTCTAGTGAAAGAGTGAATAAAATTCTTCCCGTTAACCTTCTCCTCTTTCCAAACTAATAAGGGGCGTTTTCTTTTTGAGAGAAACGTACCGTTTTGTTTTATCATTGAAACGAGGTAAGTGTGAGTGCATTTAATGTTCCATTCAACGCGAGATGACATGAATTATTCAAATAGATAAAATGTACATAAACTGGATGATGCCATGTTAATAGATATGCATTTCGGAGTTTAATTCTCTACACGATTTTTCACAATTGTTTTCCAAACAGAAAATACAATCTACATGGCTGTAGTTGAGTTGCGTTTTTTTTAATATTTACGACTTAATTTGGAAATGTGTCACAAATGGCTTTGAAACTCTCGGGAGGAAAACAAATGCGTAAATGCAAAAGGGAGTTTTGTGGCTGAAGTCAGTTATTGATTATATGTTTGAAATTGAATAAACAACAAATTAATACTTTGTAAAGCAATATCTGACAAAGTAAGTTGTTTTATCACTGAAGCGCAGTAAATGTAAATGCATTAAATGTTTCATTCAAAGCGAGATGACCTGCATTATTGAAAGTTTAAAAAAATGCATAAGGGATATCAAAAGCGAAATTAAAATGCAAAAATCTTTGATGCATTTAAATTTTACAAAATTTAGCAGTCAAAAATAAAACAGTAACTTACGTTACACAAAGAGAGAATTTTGTGTAACGCAAGTTACTGCATTAGTTTTGGCTGCTAAATTTTGTAAAATTTAAATGCATCAAATATTTTTTGCATTTTAATTTCCAATTTGATTGCCATTTTCATAAATCACTTTTGTACAAGGTTTATATAACATCATTTGTTTGCACAGAGGTGCTAAATGCCAAAGAATTGGTCAAAATGTAACGTAAGTTACCATGGAATGTCCCATAAGCATTTGGAAATTCTATTTCGATACATTTAAGTTGTACTTCTTATATTTAAAAAAAAAATAATTTTCTTCAACTTTCTCACCTGGTTTGAAGTTGCATAGCTCTGAACCACGCTAACAATTTAATTTAAATGGATTTGATAGTTAATATTTTTTCATTTTGGACAATTACTAAGTCGTTAGCAGTGTTTCTTCAGTATTATGCCAAGAAATGTAATAAAACTCAAAATATTAGTGTGAAAATTAACAGAGATATTGTGGCTCAAAATTACCCTGAATGTCTATGTAAGGTTCCTTATTTGAACTGTTATTTTAAGCACTTCAGAATGCGGAAAGGTTTCAAGAAACAAAAGGGGATCAAGTTTCTCTCAATCGATTGAAAAATAGGATGGTGTTAGGTTTACATTTTTAAATATTTTTCGTGTCCAAACTGTCTGATTTTACATTTCTACGTTGAAAGTGATACACTTTTGAAGAAATTTAAAAGTATATCAAGTTTTAAACACCCTCATATCATGTAATTTTTCAAATAAGATGCAAAATCAAATAGCAACCAAAATTTGATTTAATCAAAACATAGGTTCAAAATGTCGAATCTTTAATAATTAGAGCTTAAAATGGAAGGTAAATAGTTCCAGGGGTATCGAAAGTTCGTGTTATAAAACATTTTAATGTCTGATTTTTTACTACCTGTACATATTTTTCAACTTTCTTTTACTTACAAACACACTAGAAATTTAAAATAAATTATTAAATAAAAACGCTGTCAATCTTACAAAGTGGCCTTCCCTTTTGAGGAATTAATTTCAATTCTGGATCATCTAAAGAATTGAGTAATAGCCCTTTGCTTCATCTTTCTTAATTAATTATAGTTCTCATTTATAAAACCATCGTTGTCACCAATGACATGACAAAGTTCCTTCCTGTGACGTTGATCTGTGATTCAAAGAAGCTTTTTAGAGTTTTACCCCTTATCTATTTCATTTGACTTCCAAAAACTGCCATTTTAGAATTTAAAGAGCGTTTTTTCTACGTTCCTCTGATCAGCTTTCGAATTAACCAATAAACAGAGAAAAAATTCAAATTAAAGACAAAATATTAACCTATATCAAGCAATTAAAAGTTTAAGAGCACTAAACTTTAAGTCAAACTAGTCAATAATTCGAATTATCTAAGTTTGACTTAGAAAGATTGAACTTCGTTATTTTACATGATATATTGCATTCAAAAATATTTACTAGCTAATATTGATCTGACTTAAATTAATTAACTGGTTTAATGAAAAATGTAATCATTTTGGGGTAAGCCTCCAATTTAACACTTTCCAAAAAGTTAGATAATTGATTTGAAGCTTGATTGTCCTGGATGAAGAGCAAGTCCAGATAATCGATGAACACCTGCAGCTTTTCACACAAAGCGAGATTTGTTTTTTCTAAGTGGTTTGAGTAAGTAATGTATCGCATCTTTATTTTTGCTTTTTCATTATGTATGATAGCCGCTGGAAGTATCGAACGGTTCATAGTTTATCGAAAGCTTCAATTTAGTTTTTGATGCATAATAAATGCTCACAATTTTTAAATGACACTCATTCATTATCACAGAAATGTTTCTTCGGCGCATGCTTACGAAAGTAGTAGGAGAGTTTTGAAGTTTGGTGTCTGTTTTTATGTCCCTAAAAATTGCGAAAAACAATTACCTGGGAAGACAACGTTCCTTTTAAAAAAGAAAAGTAAAACTTTAAATCAACACTTTTTTGCAAATTATGCTTATAGCATTTTTTTCAACTTTCATTAATTTTTTCTATACTTCAGTCTGCAGTATCTTGAACTTTCAACAGGGACCTCATTTCAAGTTTTTCCTGGGGTGGGGGGGGGGGGCAAAGGGTCCAAACACAATGCAATTTCACCGGAAAACATCAAAAACCACGCCCACTTATATGTAAATACATTGATTTCTCAAAGCCAGGGGGCAATTGACCCCCCCTGCCCCCCCCCCCCCCTAAATGACGGGCCTGGATTTCAAGCATGAAACGTTATTCTCTGAGGTCTGATTACTAATGAGCACCATACTGTGATATAAATATGTTTTCCAATAATAAACTGAAATATATTTTGCATTTTTCCTGGAAGTAAAGATTGATACATCTACGCACGTATCATATGCATTTATAAGTTTGTACAGTTTCACGTTCTCCTACGCCTAAAAATTTGCATATTTGCCACTATTCCAGAATTCCACTGAAAAATTCTAGTTATCCTTTTCCTTTTACAGAAAATGCAAAATAATTGAAAAATTCATGAGCAGTTTAGTGCTCTAAAATTTCTGCATAACGTTCTGTCTACACAAGTTTTGGCTCTTTTATTCCCATGCGTTTACTGCAAGGTATTTATTTCGTCTCTTTAAGGCAGAGATGTTATAGAAGGGAATGCAATGAACCGGATTAAACCCGAGAGTGGGTATTTCGGATAACACCCATTTACATTGCAGCCTGAAGTTCACGAATACTAATTTAAATTAACCTGTTTTTCTGCAAGTGAGGAGGGAATCACAATGCAAAAAATGAACTGTTGTTTTCAGTTTAATACTGGCAGCCGAGGTTCCAATTTAAAACAGTAAAATGCACGGCAATAATCTGCAAAACTTTAACTGTATTACACTGCAAAAACAACAGTATAATACTGGCAGCAGAGTTTTCAGTTTAAAACTGTAAAATGCATGGTAATAAACTGTAAAACTAGCAATTTTATAGTTTATTACTGTAAAATTAGCAATTTTACAGTTTAGTTATCATTTTTAGTTTATTACTGTAAAATTAGCAATTTTGCAGTTTAGTTATCATTTTTAGTTTATTACTGTAAAATTAGCAATTTTACAGTTTAGTTATCATTTTTAGTTTATTACTGTAAAATTAGCAATTCTTACATTTTATTACTATAAAATTTGCTGTATTATACTGTAAAAACAACATTCATCTTTTACAGTGCAAAAATTATTTACAATGATCCACTTTTGTCCCTGGACACAGGAGTTTTCTTTATCGCGGTTTGATAGCGCCTCTAATGAGCAGGCATTTTAATGAATGCAAACAGGCTCCAGATGTTGTTTAGCTTAATTTAAATCATTGAATATTTTAAATCATGTACACAGCTGTTCAGAAAGAAAAAAAAGCTACATGCTCGCTAGTTAAATAATTTTTAGTATTTATTTATTATTATCATCATTTTATTAATTTTATTATGTATTTTTTGAAGAAGCTAGTACAGGGGGCCACGTTCGACGTTCCAAAGTATTTTGTCATTCTGTAAAACATAAAAAAGTAGTTGTTTTATAGTCTCGGAAGAGAATATTTAAACTAATAACATAGCTGCAGCACTCTTTTCAACTTTAAGAAGCAGCATAAATTAGGAATTTAATAAACTGCTATTCTTTAAAAGTCGTTGAGAAACAGATCTTCAATCTTCTGTTCTACTTAATTCTTGCACTCATTGGAATAACACATTAACAGAAAAACTCGTGCTTTTGTAGTTTTCAAGCTTAATATAAATTCAAAGAGAAAGGAGCAGATTTTCTTGGACATAGTTTATCGAAATATTTTTCTCTACTATAGCTTTTCTTAACCTTGTTGGCATGGCGCAAAGCGCAATTTTCGGGCTGCGAAAATCACGTTGTTATCTTTAATTTAATGTAGTCAAAACCAGATAAAAGGCACATCGCCTGGCTGGCCATAGTGCAGTTAGCGGTTGGGTGTTTAATAAATGATCTCTGCTTACGGTAGCATACAGCACTGTTGTTGTTTAACTTATACGGCAATAATTTCATATTCGGCGTATGCATATTGTTGAAATGCATGGTCAGTACTCATACTTTAGTATATTATTTTTGTTAACAAATGCAGTTTTCCAGAAATATTTAATGCTTCTTTTGAAAATTATTAAAGCAACATTTCGTATCATCCGGAAAAAATGAGTGACAGCACTGTAATCGTCTAATTACTAAGTTTTTTGAGCAGCATAGATTAGGTCAATGCTTTTCAAAATAATTTATCCTTTTCAGTTATTTTTAATTTATTGTACATGAAGAGTTGAGCTTCCATTAACGAAAAAAACCCCAAGTGAAATGAGTTACAAATGAAACCTTGACTTATGATGAAAAGGAAAAAAACTATTTCTCTTATATTAATGCTCTTAATTGGCTGATTTCCCCAAAATGAGGCGATTATGAATTTGATTCTTTTGATTCTTTGAATAAGAAAGCATATTAATCATCATTTAATATAACTTGTGCTATTCTTGAATGAAGCAAACAAAATACTGCCGAATTAAACTTTCAGTGTTTACCGTTTGATAAAATACACTCTCTTTGTTCGGTAACTATCGCCAGCTATCAAGAGACCAATTACCGATATAAACATGTATCGAGAGGAAACAGAACTAAGACTCCAATCAATCGTCCCATTAAATATAAATTCAGCTTTTAAAGATTAAACTATTTCAGTATGATGGAAGATCAAAAGAGGAAGCGGGAAACTGATAATGGGTGAGAATGTTCGCCGAAATTGATGTCACTGAAGATTTGATAGACTCGGTATTTTGTCATTCATATTTAATAAGTAAAAACTATAAATCAAGTATTAAGTTACAGTAATAGATGTTCTAGAAGAATTTTAAACTGTTGAGGGAAGGGAAAGTAAAAATATTAATCCTTCTTTGAATTTTCTTCTTTCTTTATTTTTATTACATTTTATAAACTCACTCCATGCCTGCAGTCTTACCCCTGATTGTTGTAGAAATATAATTTATCTGTTTCAATAAAACTTGAAAAATGGTACTACTGTAATGCTTTTTTTTTTCTAAATCAGCAAATGTTTCTCGAGTGAAAAATATAAAAATGTCAATGTTGCAACTATACCCACGTTCCTTTCTCCTAAATATTTTTGACGGTGTACTTGATACATCTTACTTGAAACTCCAGGATTGCATGAAAATTTGATTTTAAGGAGAAGGATTTATATTTGGTCTTAGCGCTATCAGATTAGTCATCGGGGAATACTTGCATTAATAGTAAATATTTCTTAATTACTATATTTTATGAGTGCTTTTAATCATTCCCTAATACTTTTTAGTATTTATTTTTATGAATTAAATTGCACTGCAAAGATTTCGAAATGAAAAAAAAAACTTTGCTTATGAAATATTTAGCGAACAAGCTTAAAAGTTTAATATCGTTCTTTTTTTTAATTTAGAGGAGGTATAGATAACGTGACTAATCAAATGCACTTTTGAATGAAATTAAACCTGAGCAATTATTTTATTCCTGAATACATCTTAATAGCTAGTTTATCTATTAATATATTGATAAGCTCATTGATGTTATTTAAAATTTGCAGTGCATTCGTTCATTTAATTTTTAAAATTGATTTTGGAAGTAGGAGAAGGATGCGCTGCAGAAGCACTCTATGAGACTTAAAAATGTTTCGTGGATTTTTTTTTAAAGAGGGTATGTCTCATTCTTGGGCTAGAGATTCATAAGCTAGCTAAATATAAAATGTACTAAGAAAAAATATCTTAAACATTCATACATGATTACTACAGTAATGTTTCAAAGTCATGACAAAATGTGGCAAGATTTGCGAGATTGAAAAATAACTTACCTTGCCTAAATACTTACAAAGGTAACTAACAAACACTTCGATGTTTACTGCCATGACTAAGTGTATATGATATTGCATAAGTAGCTTACCTTTATGAAGTACTTATGTGGGGTTGGTATGTCAATGTTTTGCTGATATGAAAAGATGAATGCAATCTTTCAAAATATATCTACTTTTGATGTAAAGTTTACATTCTATGCTGCACACACACACATACCTTAAGAATGAATTTTGTTGCAACTTCTGAAGATCGTAACAGGAGTAGCACAAAAAGATTATAAGTTTTCATGCTAGACTTTCATCATTGACTTCTCAGTCCTTATATAATCTTGTGGCAATATTGTGGCAATGGCTTGCAGGATATATCATCAATCATTTTCAGCAATCTTTAATTTATTGTAAATGAAGATTCAATTCGTAAAATCAATGTGAAATGTGAATTCAAATACAAATATTTTCTGTTAATCAGAACAATATCGAATACAAAGTGTTTACGAAAGGATTCACCAACTTTAAGATGACATAACTGCATAAGAGTGAGGGACAGAAAGGTGAAATAAATGGTACGGGGAACAGACAGGTCTGAAATAAATCGGTTTTCAGAAAAAAGGTCATGGAGAAAACGGTTTTCCTGGGATGTGTTCAGAAGTATCTGTTTACATCCTTTTCATCAATTATATTTATTATAAAAATGTTGGCAACTTCTTAAATAGATTTGACAGTTTATCTTTATTAATATTTTCCTCTTATTAAAAAGAAAAGGGGCTCTCTACTACCACTTCACACTCCAGGGTCCCCCGTACCTACCACAGCTTCGTGGTTTAACCGGGAAAGGGCCCTGAAGAGCGCTTCGTTCTTAATTTTGAACCAGAACCTAGGGTCGAGCAAACCATAGGCCCAGCACCCCCAGAGGTATCGTTTCACTTGGAGGACTTCGTGACCACGACATTTTTAACGCCTCTCAGCCACCATTAATCAAGACGGTGGATCTTTGATCGGCTGGGATCGAACCCGGGTACCTCCGGACACGAGTCCGATGCCTTACCGATCGGGCCACCACGGCCCCCGCTCTCTACTACCAGCGATAAGAACACGCAATATAGAGTCTTGCAACTTTCTATACGTCCGCTAATTTTTGCTTCCCCGTGGGCCTCCCCCCCCCCTTTTCTTCCCTTCTTTCTTTCTTTTTTTTTTTTTCTTTTTGAGCAGGTAAACTTTCTCAACACATATATCTTAACCTAAGCTCAACAGTGGTGCATAAGTTGTACTCCATTCTACATTTGTTCGGACCGTATTCTTTTAATTTATGATTCGTATGTTTTCAGGTGGAAAATTTTTCAAAATCATATTACTCCAGGTGATACAAATTTAAATTTTTGAGAGGGCAAAGATCGTCAACTATCCGAATGAAACGCTGAAATTTGCTGGACGACAGAATATGAATATATTTTGATACATGTATGATGATCCTAATATCATGATACATATATGAATAAAGGAAGCTATTAGCATAAACACAAAGAATTATTACAAATTGTAATTTGACAATGTCTCAAAATTGGTGAAACGTCAGACAAAATTTACCAATTAAGGAAATTTTTGGTAGGTCTCTGTGACCTCTCATGACCATCCCTCAAGGCCCTCCTGATTCCAAGGAGCTCTGCATCGGAGCTACAACTGATTGTTCCAGAACTTCTGACATTCCATTAAATATTCTTCTGCCATTAAGCACCACATAGAAAAAATTGAAATGTTTATATATGTCCAACAGGAGAATGGAGGTATCAAATGTAGTCCCCAGATTTAATTTGTTTTGCATCGAAAACCAATCACATATTTCTTAATTGAAAGGGGATTTTTTAGCATTATATTTGCATATTTGCAAAGCGTAAAAAACGAAAAACTTGTTCATATGAATATACATTTTAAAGTAAGTTATTTATGCATGCTGATGCATTTAGTTTTGTGTCTTCATTTTGTATTTAAAATCACAAAAATCTCTACGGTAAAGAAAATCGTAAATGCAGAAAAGACTTTTGAAAAAGCTCTGCTCCAGTCTAGTAGTTTCAGAAGAAAATATTCTAGCAACAAATGCATTTGAAGCCTTTAAAAGACTATTCTCTTGACGAAAAATCTAAATATTTTATTTTATGTATGACCTTTGATTCTTTACCAAGATGAAACATTTTGTCCTAATACCGACTTAATATTCCATTACGGGCGAATGCATTTCTTTAATTTTCATACTATTTACTATTCCGAACATATTTCGAAAAGATTTAATTCAAAAGCTTATTTAAAACGCTGATTAGATGACGCACTCCTAAATCCCTAATTCCCAAAGGCATTTTGAATTAATTTTATTCTCATGCTATTTACATTGGAATGAGTCGTCATAAGTGACAAGAAACGACTCGAGCGAATCTGTTGAAAAATCTGCTGTTTTGTTTTCTTATATCGCTTATTGTTCGCTAAATCTCCTGGTTAATAAAAATTGTTAATATCCGTATGTTTCTTCAAACACGTCAAATAAATAATTAATTGCTTTTAATTCATGCACAAGTAAGAGATTAAACAATATTTGAACTAAGTTTCCTAATTTCATGCATTTTTCAAAATCAAAACATTTCGAAATGTCTCTTTCCACAAGAGCCCTGGAATGCTCCAACATTAAATAAAATATTGAAAAAAGGTTATCAGTAAAAATGAGCAAAGTAAAAATATCAATAAAAATTACAATTCTTATACTTTATTATACATTGTTTACTTGTGCCTTAAATTATAAAATACTCACAAAATATATGCATTTCGTTCCTAGAGGATTTTAGGAAGCATAAATATAAATAATGTATAAATAAAAATATTGTTTATCTCTCTTCTCAGTCAACTTGATACCGGGGGATTGTTTTCAAAGCCTGTCCCAGTTTACCAGTTTTATATCGATTGATCCTCAATCTTTGACTGTTAGTAATGCGAGTATATATATATATATATATAATTTGTATAGAGAAAAACAAGGTTATTATATTCAATGTTTTCTTCTTTCTTTTATACAACATTTGTCTGTTGTTTCTAAACACATAGGAAATTTGATCTTTAAATAAATTTTGGATATTTTTACAACGCAGCATAGAGAACAATTGAACATAATGTAAAAATGAATCAGTATTCTAAGTAGAAGTAATAAAGTTATGAAACGATATAACTAACAATTTTTTGCAAGATTAGTAATTTACAAATTAATATTAAATATTAGAAAAAAATCATAAGGACATATATACATACATACATATATATATATATATATATATATATATATATATATATATATACAGGGTGTCCACTCCAATCGTGGACCAATAGCTAATTTCTAACCCGTTAGAGATACGCATATAGTTTATTTAGGAAAAAATCTCCAAATTATGAAAGGAATTTTGGGTCTATTCAATGTTTTTCAAAAAATCAAATTTTGAAAGAGTTACGAAATTTAAATTTTTATACAGCCCCCCAGTCCTATCAATCATATTTAGTAAAACATTCTTGACACTGTAACATTTAAAACTAAAAAAAAATCACTCCTCTACCACAAAAATTGACCGAGTTATGACGTTTTGAAAAATCAAGATTTTGCATTATTTCATGACGTCATCGAGCGATCGCTTAAGGGACCGTATGCGAAATCTTTCAAAATCTTGATTTTTCAAAACGTCATAACTCAGTCAGTTTTTGTCGTAGAAGAGTGATTTTTTTTTAGTTTTAAACGTTACAGTATCAAGAATGTTTTACTAAATATGATTGATAGGACTGGGGGGCTGTATAAAAATTTAAATTTCGTAACTCTTTCAAAATTTGATTTTTTGAAAAATATTGAATAGACCCAAAATTCCTTTCCTAATTTGGAGATTTTTTCCTAAATAAACTCTATGCTTATCTCTAACGGTTTAGAAATTAGCTATTGGTCCACGATTGGAGTGGACACCCTGTATATACATATATATATACATATATATATATATATACATATACATATATATATACATATATATGTACATATACATATATATATACATATATATATACATACATATATATATATATACATACATATATATATATACATATATATATACATACATATATATATATACATATATATATATACATATATATACATACATATATATATACATATATATACATACATATATATATACATATATATATACATATATATACATACATATATATATACATATATATACATACATATATATATACATATATATACATACATATATATACATACATATATATACATACATATATATACATACATATATATATATACATATATATATATATATATATATATATATATATATATATATATATATATATATATATATATATATATATATATATATATATATATATATATATATATATATATATATATATATATATATATATATATATATATATATATATATATATATATATATATATATATATACAGGGTGTCCACTCCAATCGTGGACCAATAGCTAATTTCTAAACCGTTAGAGATAAGCATATAGTTTATTTAGGAAAAAATCTCCAAATTATGAAAGGAATTTTGGGTCTATTCAATGTTTTTCAAAAAATCAAATTTTGAAAGAGTTACGAAATTTAAATTTTTATACAGCCCCCCAGTCCTATCAATCATATTTAGTAAAACATTCTTGACACTGTAACGTTTGAAACTAAAAAAAATTCAGCGGCGAGCACACTCACGAGACGACACAATCAACTTACTTCGAGTCTCTCAGATTTGACGACGACTTATTATAGCCGCGACCAGACTACGATGCGTCTAGAGTCATTACTGAGATCGACTGACGATCATCGTGCTGAGCACCTGAGACTCATCAAGGACCGCGCGTATAGACGACTTCAGTATCAGTCAAACTTCTCTGCCTCTCTTCACTTGCTACACCTCAGTAAGAATAATGTAAGAAGAATCTGATTCTTCATTCTAGATTATTGATCTAAACTAGCTACTTTCTGATATAATGATATCATATTCAAATATAAAAAATGACTAGTTCAAAGAGCTTGAATATATCTACTCTTTGAGGTCCATATTCTTTGCAAATGGAACAACATATCCTCTCTACATATCTCACTTCTCTCTTTACAGAACTAGAGAGAACAGCGCATTACACTTATATCTCTTCAGTTTTCACACACACACACGTCTACTCTCTGATCTCTCACTGAACTACCTTACGATTATTACACACACACAACTCACTGAACTTGCGATCAGGATCGCAGGGTTGGTATACTCTCAATACTATACACTTCTTCTGATAGCGCTCTACACACTCGTTACCTAAACTCTATATATCTATCTCACTATCTAGAGTGCAGGCGAAGAGACAAAAACGACACCAACAGAGATCATCATAGGCCAGCGAACTAAACTCTTTTACATAAACTATTAGAGACCTCTGAGAGTATCATACCTCAACTGACTCGCGCTGACTCATCTATGCTACATCTCCAAGAGGTGTACAGACATACCTCTATTGAGCGCGAGTCTCACACGCACATGAGCACACGACCTAGCAGCACCCAATACTCAATACAACGCTAGATACACATTGTTTCAGCACACAAAAAATATCATCTTCTCTCTCTACTACCTCAAGATTGCTGCGCAGCACCTTCGTTGTGGAACTAACATAGATTGAACACTCGTGTGCTCTGCCGATCGCTATGTGTCATACTCTCTCTCTAGCTATTAACTACCTTGTACGCCCACACAACACTCCTGTCAATCTCATAGGGAATGTATCAACTGTGAGATTGAGCGGTCTCTCACAAGATATAGCGAGAGTGAGGAGGTGACAAATGCGCGACTATGCGATGGATCTCGAATGCCACACACATGGCGTTCGAGGTCTCACTACATTCATGTTCGATATGACTACACAATGACTAGAGTAGTCTAACACTCAGATACTCAAGCGATCACTGGCCCTTGAAGGCGTAAGGGTGCTAGAGAGGGGCGGGTGCGTAGCGTGGTAGAACAGCGGCTCGGGTCAGCGCACTCTATTCGCGTGCACCATCTCTCATAGTCTCTGGTCAGTGATATGTCTGGTGAGATAAAGAGTCATAGTTCAGGGTGCGGTACACAGTGGTGAGACACTGCTTTCTAGCCAGTGCAATCACGTGCAGAGAGTGGCACTTGGGATGATTATCGGACTGAGACCATGTTGTGCGCTCTAGTACTGAATCATATCCAACAGCGTCGGATGTCACTACGGGTGACGTGTGAGAATATGTCTGATTCTCGCCAGCATTCTTAGTTGAGAGTTGCACATGCATTCACTTGAGTGTCACTTGTCATTGAGTTTATTCTGATACGATTATGGTAGGGGGATCTCTATATACTACGAATAGCGAGTAAATATAGGTGTGCTATATACAGCAGTTCATATATTAGGAGGCGTGAGCGTAGTACTACAATATGTAGATGAGTATCACATGTATCTTTGGATGTTGATTCGAGTCTGGTTATCTGTTTTGTTGGAGGGGACATTTACGGGGAGTGCGGGTACTGAGTGTATTACTAGAGTGCGGGACAGAGTGCGGACCTGGTGGGTTGAGATACGTGGAGCTAAGGTGTGTACTATACTGAGAGGAGTGCACTACACGTGGAGTTGACAGAGTGGATCATAACTCGAGATGTCAGACCTTTTCAGACATAGGTGAACATGGACGTGGGGGGACAACTCAAATAGAAATGGTGCAGCAGTAGTAGTGTACAGTGACAGTCTGAACGACATACTTTCAGATGAGGTGATATACATGGATTTAGCGTGTGGACAGAGAGGAATGAGCGTTGGTTAGGTGAGGTGTGTGTGTCGGTTGCACGTGATAGTGCAGTGATGACGTCAGTGGGATGTTAGACATGAAAGTGAGCAGACGTGGGAGTACAATGTATGACATTTACTGTAGTCTGGACATATGTAGTAGTTGAGGTCTTTCTAGATTCACATTCGCGACACACACACACACCAGGTTGAGTAGTGGGGTGATTCAGCGTATGTAGTTCAGTGATCTAGTGATGATGTAGATCTGACACTTTGTAGTGATTACACAGGAGTAATTAGTATGTGTGTAATTAGTGAGTATGGAGCTTATAGTATGGAGACACGTGTGTTATGCTGGATAGTAGTGGTTAGGATATCTGTATAGACTTTTCTTGACATTGAGTACGGTCATGGAAGGAGTGGATGTATAGGATATGGTTGAGATGTAGTGTCAGGAGGTCCACTGTGTGTATCTTGGATTCATGTCTTGGTGGTGCTAGGACGGATCTTGGGTGTGGACATATGTAACACATAGATTATGTTATGATAGGTGAGGAGATTCTAGGTCTGTACTATGTGATATGTATAGGAGCTAGAGTAGACGTGTGAGAGAATTGTAACATGGTATTAGTACTGTGTGATCATAGTAGTATGTTCTGCACTATACGCTTCACACACATAGGATATTATTTTTATTATGTTTAGGGGTTAGTTGGTAGAGATGGGAGGGGGTGAATATTGTTAGAAGGGAGGAGTTGCAAGGATTGGGGATTTTTTTTTTTTTGTTTGTTTGTTTGTTTGTTTTGTTTTTGTTTTTTGTTTGTGGGGGTAGAGGTGTGGGATATTATGTTGGGTTTTTAGGTAGGGGGGTGGGGGGGGTGAAGATGGGGGGGGTGAGAATGAGATTTTTGGAATTATGGATTGGTAAGTATGTAGGTTGGGTTGGTAGTATGTGTGTATGTGGGGGAAGGTTTAGGGTTGTGAGAGTGGGATTGGGGGAGAAAAGTTAGATTTTTTTGAATTATGGAAGTTTGTTGTGGATTAGGATTTAGTGGTATAGGGGGATAAAGGGTTTTTGTTTTTTTTGTGGGTTGTAGTTGTAAATAAAAAAAAAAAAGGGAATATGAATGAAAGTTTTGAGTTGGTAGTATTGGATTATGTTGAGATGTTTTAATTATTGAATTGGATTCAAAGTTTTAACGTGTAATTTCGAGTACAAAATGCAGCTATGTGAGAAAAGTTGCAGAAAAACTATTCTACTCTTTTGTATTTAAACTATCTACACTGAAAAATAGATGTTGTTTTTACATTATAATATTAATTAATAATTTTATAGTAATTTTACAGTACTAAACTGTGAAATTGTTAATTTTACAGTAGTAAACTAAAATTGCCAGTTTACAGTAATAAAATGTAAAATAGCTAGTTTCACATCAGCTTATTACTGTGCGTATTAGTTTTAAACTTTAATCTCTGTTGCCAGTATTATTCTGTTGTTTTTACAGTATAATACAGGTATTTTTAAGGTAATAAACTGTACAATTGCTAATTTTACAGTTGTAAACTAAAATAGCTAGTTTTACAGTTTAAACTGGAACCTCTTCTGCCAGTGTTATACTATAAAAACAACATTTTACTTTTTGCAGTGTACAAAATCGGATAAACTGCTTGCAGTAAAATAAAATAATCTGAAAAATCTGTTGAAGCTACTCTGGCTATTAAAACTACAAAACTCAAAAATATCCAAACATGTAAAAGCTTTGCTTCAAATAAAAATACACATAAAAATTCTTTCAAAACCACGCATATCAAATACTGAAAAGCTTCTGAAAGTCTATCAATCGTCTCTGTATCGATCAACAGCAATGCCATCGCACCATAGAAAACAATATATTTCAAAATTTTATGCTTTGTGGGAGGTCAAAAATATTCTAAAGATCTCATGCAGCGCTACTAAATTATTCTGTATTAGTTGCAAAAGCCGGGTCATATTGTTTCCATTTGTCTCATATATTTACTAAAACAAGCAACGTAAGAAAAACAAAATTCATAAAACATTCAATGAAGAGACTTGGGCGATGGAAAGAAATTGCATTTTCGAAACTAAAAGTGGTTCTAGTTCAATTGATGATGGAATTTTAGTGCTTGGTGCTCGTAAATATCAATAAAAAGGAATTGGAATTCTGGCTGTCGCTAGTCTCTTATGAGTGTTCAACAATTTCATGGGCTTGTATTTAATTATTCAACCCAGAAAAAGTACTTCGTTTGCGATGATATAACCGAAATAGCTTCAAACCGCTAGTTTAGTTGAAGTTAGGGTTTTCATAGGATTAAAAGTAGTCTGGAAAAAACATCTTATTGATTTTGAGATGTGTTATTTTAGGAAGAATTCATAGATATTAACAAAATAATTACTTTGTGATTTTAATAACATAGCTTTATAATTTTAACATTAAATAAATATACAGGGTGTCCTTTAATTACCTCTACAACTTTAAAACTAAATAATACAAAAACTGCTGCAGATAGTACAGCTCATTTTTTTTTATTGAAAAGAACATTGAAAAGGTAATTTACGCATAATATTTCTTTAGTGAGAACCTTCGAAGGCGATACGAAAGAGCAACCTAGCTACAATGTTATCCGTTACTTGAGTAAATTTAACTTTAAAAAACTCAGTTACTTGTTACGATAGTGCAACAGTAAATAAATAAAAATAATTAGTTAAACCAAACGAGCATAGTGAAGTATGTTTTTTGACTCATAAACTATTTGCCTTCGTCTCCCCGTCACAGAAAAAAAAGAGAACTTAAAGTCTGCCAAAATTTTCAGCAAAGTCACCAAATTTAGCGAGTTTTGGTGAAAATGGAAAAGCTCTTTCATTGGTTTGGAGTTGAACGTCTTGGCACACGCAGACGGTGAAGTCGTGTATACTTTTCATCTCTCACCCAGTGCTTAAATTTGGTGACTTTTCTTACAAATTCGGTAGATTTTTAAACATATTTCGATGACAGCGAGACGAGAGAAAGTAATTTATGCGTCAGAAAAAAAATGCATCAATACGCTCAATCGATTGCCACCATTTTTTTTAATTGTTACTGAATTCTTATGGCTCTCTGGTCAAAAGGAAAAAAATCCCCACAGCATTCACATTATCCAGTGTATTTGCACTTCTTTGTGCATTATCAAAACTCAAAATCTCATACAGTTTTAGCACAAAGTAGAACTCACTAAACTTTTTTTAGTTTTTTTTTCTCACAATCAAAACTAAATTAAATAAAATTTAGAGAAATTAACCTTTTGTTAAATATTTTAGACAAATCGGGAGCCTAGAATGAGCATTCAAATCTTCCTAAACCTGATATTTCTTTAAAAAACAAGTCAAATATTTGGATCATATATTAGTAAAAAAGATCTTCGAAATGATTTCATATAATTTAAGTCATTCAGGTTGCACCAACACCTATTGATGCTGATACCCGTAGAAATTTTATTTCAAGCACCATGACACACCATTATGCTGTTATCTAGCAGTATCATCCACGTCAATAATTGATATGAAAGTACTTATTTCTTCTAATGTTACTTTTTAGTACACTAGACCAGTGATTTGCGGCGAGTGAGCTCTTACGGGACGATTTTTCGCTTTATTTCAATGATATTCAGCTGCCGATATGTTTCATCTTTCGTAAATTTCCTTATGTACTTTGATATCAATTTCTTCATAACAAGAATAAAAACAGTTGAAGTACTGTTGTGGATAATACTGCGTTTAGTATTGGGTGCTGGCCCCTTTCTTCTTTCAAAAATCGTATCATTTGTTCCAATTTGAAAAAAGTTCAAAACTCTCTTCTCTTAGTCAACTTACTATTTTCCCGCTTTAAATTTTATTGTTGATTTGTTTTTAAAATTTCTTTCCGTACGTGTATTTTTTCTCGAAACATTATTATTTTTTTAAAAGTTCAATAAGTTTTCATAATTTTTTCAATGAAAAAGAACAGCGTTTGCAAGCGCATTACCAGTAATCTTTACTTTCAACTTCTCAAAATTAAAACAGTTTTATCATTACCATGACCTTTTAAATATTTCGTAGATAATTGTAGCTTCCTGAACACTCTCATTACGGTAGTATTTCTTATATATAGAACAAAATATTTCCCTTGTCATTTTTTTATTGCGTCCAAACATAGACCGAGTTTCAAACCAATCAAAGTGCTCAAAATCGACCGATCAAAATGCGTAAGTTTCAGTCCCAGGGAATAGGCTAGGAACCCCCCCCCCCCCACACACCACTATTTTTATTTTTTCAAGAGAAGGGTGCGTGCCGAATACAAACCTTTTATGAAGACAACAAAAAACAACACCGAACTATATCTAAAAACATAAATTCTTCAAAGTTGGAGAAGGGGGGGGGGATTCCCCCCTCCCAACCCCTCTTCTGCTAAATTACTGTCTATTTATCCCATTTCAGAAATTCTTAGGTGAGGAAGAAATATATTACAGTTGCTTACAAGAAAATGTACGATTTTTGTCATTTGTGCTTCAATATTTCTTGAGGGTCATATTGACCCCTACCGCGGTTCTAGGTATAAGTGCTAATAACTGAAAAAATAATAATGCCGCAAGTTTTTAAATCTGGAAAAACTTTCTTCTCTTCAAATAATTAAAAGTCATAAAATGATTTGTTTCCTCGATTTATACTTTTCGCGTGGTGGTCTTAAGAAAGTAGCTGCAATGGTATCCATTTCGAAACCACTAGTGCGTAGCCATGCACGTAGTGAGAGGGTTCCGATATCGTGTTAAACAGACAGATTACAGTTGTCTCAACTCAAAAAGCTCAGTGATCATCTGTATTCAAGAGCGCAGCCCTTGGTCTGGATCAAAAGAACAGAGCGCTCTTCAGGGGCCCCATTCCGGTTAAACCACAAGTTGTGGTAGGTACAGGGGACCCTGGAGGGTGAAGTGTAATCAAGAGCTAGTTCAAAAACTGGATGTGTGAAGGAAAAAGGAAACTTGTATTAACTCTTCTAAATAATTGTGCGTGTGTGTGCGCGTTGTGTTTGTGTGGCTTCTTTTTCCCCCGTTTTTTTAATCTTAAGTTTTCCAGTGAGTTAAGCCATACGCTTATACCCTTAACGAGAGAGAACTGTCTTTTTTATATGTGTTGTGTCCGAGTTTTCAAACTAAGGCATAAAAATAATAAAATAAGTAAAAGAATCAGTGCAACAAGAAAAAAATTGGACACAATCAAGGAAAAGATGTTGAATATACGCGCAATCATTTCTGATTTATTTAGATACAGGACAAAGTTCCCATTACAACCGTAAATTAGTCGTATTTTTATCCTCGGGGAGAAGGATAATAACATTCCTCACATTCACATAGACACTGTAAAAAATTGTGTAAAATTATCATTGTTATTGGATGTAACATTACACAACTTCTGGGGTAAAACGTGCCGATTTTGAGAAAAGCTGTAATTGTTGGAGGAAAATCTATTGATGGCTCGTGTTAAGTTCCACCGAACGTCAAAACTACCGTAAAATGGGGTGAATCGGAACACTTTTCAGCTTTGATCGTAAAAAAAGCAGTTAAAAGATTTTTTTTTAATTTGATTTTCTGTGTAAAAACTTCGGTCTTGCTTTACTTTTGATATTCCAAGCAAAGACAAAACATTTTGAAC
This sequence comes from Uloborus plumipes, assembly GCA_038373865.1. Classification (NCBI taxonomy): domain Eukaryota; kingdom Metazoa; phylum Arthropoda; class Arachnida; order Araneae; family Uloboridae; genus Uloborus; species Uloborus plumipes. The sequence goes on from JAXGGA010005575.1 coordinate 47,041, forward strand.
AGTTATTATTAAAATATATAGGAAATTATGGGTGTTCCGAATCACCCCGCTGATAGGGGTCAATCGGAACACATGTTAAAATTTTTATTTTTTTCAATTTAACCTGTAATAGGTCTCACAAGCGTGAGTAATATTGATGGGGGAGAATAAGAACAGATAATTACTGTCAAATAAAAGCATAATTTCATTACCAATAAACGTTTATAATTTGTCAAAATCCAAAATAATTTTGAACTTATGAAAAATGAAAAGTAATTTTAAGAAATGCTTTTGGATTGAAATACAAAGATTTAACATGAATGGAAGTCACTCACGTCGTCCACAAATATGTACTTGTCCTTAAAACTAGCAGTTGTGACTTGGCTTAAGTTTTTTCATAGCATCTTCTGGGATGAACTCTGCCTTTTCTTTAGTTTCTTAAAATCTCTGGGTTTTGGGGATTGTCCTGCAAGATTTTCCCACTTATTCATCACTGTCTGGCATTGGACTTTTAATACATAAAGTCTGTATGACTTTCCCCCATGTATTTTAAGTAAAAAGAAGTCTCCTGGAGCAAAAATCTTTTTAAACCTGCAACTTTTTGTCATTCTAAGATCTAGTTGCTCACGAGAAGGGATAAACAGTAATAAATCCTTGTCCTTATCTTGATTAGAGGAATTGGGGTTAGAATCTTGATTTATCAAATAGTTTCCTTCAAATAAGTTTGAATTGGAACAACAGAACAAAGTGTTCCGATTCACCCCGGAATTTTTTTTCCTATGTCATTTTTCAGAATTCTTCATTTTTATGACACAATTTATAAAAAATGTAAATTCTAATGTGGTATTCTGTTGTTCAGATATATGTATAATTGAAACATACCACTCTTAGGTTTAAAATATAAGAAGGTTTGTTCATGCACATGAAGTTTTGCAGTCTATGAAAATGTGATGCTTTCTAACATTTCAAGTGCAGCCCGCCTTAGAAGCCAGTAGCGTTCTCAGATTGACAAAAGTAATTTTTTCCTACTTCCTATGATCTTACCTTTCTAAAAAAAAATTAATGGCGAAAAATACCCAATAGTATATTTATGAAGAATTTCTTTGTACGGTCGGGAAGTTTTGTTCCGATTGACCCCGCTGTTCCTATACACCCCATTTTACGGTACTTTAAAAAAACTGAAACAAGGTTTAAATCTTTATGCCCCGACGGGACTGTCAGAAATCCCGCTTATATTAATTTAGTATTATGAATCCTATATGGCTGGAATCACGCTGAAGCTTTTAAGTACCACTGCGTGTACTTCGCTGAGAGGCCTACAGATGGTACCTGCAATTGGAAACAGTTTTCTTAGGAGGCCTTAGACCCTACTGATTTTAAAAATTTGCTAAATTAATTTGGGACATAAAGGGTTAAAGTGAACACTTAAATATCAGCATCGCCGAAGAGCTCCGTAACTCTTAACGAAATCAACTCAGGTTCTGCTGCTGTGCGGTGAAAAATGCTTTTTTACGAGCTTACTGTACACAGTAAGGCCGAGGTTGAAGGTTAGATTCCAAGGTGTTATTTCCTATCCTTGTACTATAAAAATGTCTCGTCTAATTGAAATAAGTTCCGAATTGGTGTTCAGTTGATTTGCGTAGATTGGTTGTGCATGAAGATGATAAATATGGAATGAACGAATAATTGAAAACTACATCGAAGAAAAAAACTGTAGAAAATTAGAGAAAGCGAAAATCAAGTGTGTTTTTTTTTTCTGAAATAAAATATCTATTTTTTGTACTATTGAAACAAAATGTCAATGATTATGATTTTACTTTTTAGTATACAGGGTGTCCACTCCAATCGTGGACCAATAGCTAATTTCTAAACCGTAAGAGATAAGCATATAGTTTATTTTGGAAAAAATCTCCAAATTACGAAAGGAATTTTGGGTCTATTCAATGTTTTTCAAAAAATCAAATTTTGAAAGAGTTACGAAATTTAAATTTTTATACAGCCCCCCAGTCCTATCAATCATATTTAGTAAAACATTCTTGACACTGTAACGTTTAAAACTAAAAAAAAATCACTCTTCTACCACAAAAATTGACCGAGTTATGACGTTTTGAAAAATCAAGATTTTGCATTGTTTCACGTCGTTATCGAGAGATCGCTTAAGGGACCGTATGCGAAATCCTTCAAAATCTTGATTTTTCAAAACGTCATAACTCGGTCAATTTTTGTGGTAGAAGAGTGATTTTTTTTTAGTTTTAAACGTTACAGTGTCAAAAATGTTTTACTAAATATGATTGATAGGACTGGGGGCCTGTATAAAAATTTAACTTTCGCAACTCTTTCAAAATTTGATTTTTTGAAAAACATTGAATAGACCCAAAATTCCTTTCGTAATTTGGAGATTTTTTTCCAAATAAACTATATGCTTATCTCTAACGGTTTAGAAATTAGCTATTGGTCCACGATTGGAGTGGACACCCTGTATATGATGTATAAGAAATCATGGCATATGGTTAGCAGTTAAAAGTAGTATGACCAAATTATTTTTAACTTTTAACTTAAGAAACATTTAAAGAGACTCTATTACCTGATCATTTAACATCTTTGGATTATTTAAACCATCGAATAGTTAACTTGAAATACAAATCAATTTGCACTTAAAAATAAGTAACCTTCCAAGAAAATCTGATAAAGGCTTATTTTTGCTAAGGTATAACCATTTTTTTAATCTGTGAACTTACATATAATTGAAGTTTTTCTTTTCTTTTCGTCGTGTGCCAGATAAGCTGACATTTTGGGGGAAACTGCTTTACTTTTCCAACTGTACCGTAATTTGGTGTGAAGTCCGACTTCCACAGTACACGCATGCCATAGGTACCCGTTTATAGGGTAGGCAACCTTTCACAGCACAACACATTAACACAGAGAAAGGACAAGAGAGATAAAGCACATCTATGCCCTAGCCGGGACTCGACCCGGGACCACACCATCCGTGGCAGACTGCTCTGACCACTAGACAAGGTACCCGGCATAATCGAAGTGTAACCCTACACATAAATTAGCGAAAAGTTACAGCATATCAACATTATTATCGTGTAATCATCCAAAGCGATGTGTTACTTTAGACCAGTTTTGTATCAGTTAAATTGGTACCAAAACATTGGAGGTCGCAATGCTGCCACCAATTTTGTGGAGTAAAGTCACACCAATTTTTTTACAGTGTATGAGCATACTAAGGGCAATAAGGCTTAAAATTAAATGCCCTAGCGGGCGGTTTTTAACCGTCCCCTCTCCTTTTGCATCACTTTTGCGCTACAAGTTTAGCTTTCGAAAGGAGAGAAGACACATTAAAAAGATTTACAGATGGACATTTCACCTGTTTGAAAAAATAATTTTCAGCAAAAGATAGTTTCCCTTCACGTGCACTATCTTAAATTTCTTAGAGTATTTTCGTACAGGAAATCCATCATGCAAACATGAACCTAGTGCTCGGTAATATAATTTGTACCTTTATTTTCATTTGTTTATCTAAATAGCCGTTCAAAATAGGATCCTCCAGTTACCGAAAAAAATTGACCAAATCCAAATTTTAATGGAAACATTAGAATCTGCTAAATTTTTAATTTTCATGCCTTATATCGAGATTTTAAATAAGCGTTATTGTACACAGATCAACTAGTAGAATCTAAAGACTAGTAGAATTCAAAGGTGCTCAAATGTTTTGTTTTTCTTTCAGGTCACATATATTCAAGACAACTATTTCACATCGACTGCAACCACTAACCCTGCTATAATTTATCTCCTTTGGTGAAAGATCTTTCAAAAAGCTCCTTGCATGTACAAAGGAATTGGTACTAAAACTGGAAATATCACTTAAAAGTTAAAACCAAAAGATCTGGGAGCAGTTTTCATAATCAAATTCGCAACTCCCCTTGTTACAGCATACGAATTCGAAAGTTAGCGTGGATTTCTTTGAAAATCTTAAGGAAGTCATTTAAAAAACTGTTTTTGGAGGGGCCAAGCACAGCTTCAAATGCTTTCGAAAGTATAAAATGTCACTTTCATTATGGTAGACAAGCACAAAACTCAGTTTATATCATAGTTTGGCAAATATTGTTTGCCTTCACCGTTTCTAACCTTAAGACTCGGCGTACCGTAAGTAAGCATTTCAGTACTAACTCATATCAAATCTTAGAATCATTCATAGGTTTACTCTGCAAATATCTCTTTTCAGTTGAATGAACATTTCAAAAACAGTTTTACACTGAATATTCATCGAAAACATCAAAAAGTTGTTATAAACACCCTAAACATGCAAAATATTGTTTCCTACACCATAATTATTTTGTATATTATCTATTTAGCATGGTATTTCGACAAGTCATGGTTCTATTGAATGAAGTACTGTCTTTGTCCTTGGCCTTAAAACAAGTAAGTTAATAGAGTAAGGTCACAACGTACCATAAGCACTCTTTAATCCATTGCAGAGCAAGAGATTAGGATCAACGAACTGGTGAAGTGAAACGTCTAGCTAAGGCATGCAACATTTAGGACTACAAGCTCAGATAATGATGTTTCAAAGCTTAATGGCAGCATCAAGATTTTTACACAATCAAATTAAAATATGAAGCAATCCTATAAATTTTTCGCTTGAAGTATATTACTTTCAAAAGGAAAAGAAAAGAAAAGATAAAAGGTTCGTACAGAAGTAAACAAACTTACCTTATCATACATAACGATAATTTCAGAGCAAAAATATTGTTTCAGTAATCATCACACATCGTTGATCTGCTATAATTTTGTACGCTTCTCTATATTGATTATAAATTAATATACAGGGTGTTCCAAGTTAACCTTCATGACCTCTATTTCCTCAACCGTTCGTCCTAGATGTATACTTCCATTTGCAAAATTGCTCAAAATGAGGAGGAGAGTTAAGATATGGAAAGTTTGAAGCGAAAAAATTAATTGGTTAAGAAATAAAAAAAATAACTTTTTATAGGAGCTCCGGGCCCCCAAACTTATATTTAGGGAAAGAATCTTAATTGAAAAATATTACTAACACAAAAAAATGACATTTGTGAGATCAAAATCCATGGAGAAATGAAACATGAAACTTTATGACTTATACCACTTAACACTAGCGTTATTTTAAGTGATTTTGGGGGCCGTATACACGCGAAATTCGCACCATTCAGAGTTCTTTAATAACAAAATATTCTTTATTTTCCTAAAATATATTTAACTGTAAAAGTTATTTAACATGGGAATTAAAATACGAAAAAAATTGAATAAGAAAGAATGAAAATGTCTTGCTGAATTCGCGAATATGTAAATTTACCGACTGTATAGTGATTGCTTGAAATAACGTAATCCCTTCACTGCAGAATAAAATCGGCTCAACTAGATGCATTTCGTTAAGGCTTGAAGTTACGATGTACTCTACGGAACAGTATGTAGAAATGGTGTTGCTTTACGGACAATGTAATCGCAATGTATATTATTTCTTATATTCTACATATTTTGTGTGTTTAATATCTTTGTATAAAATTGTATAATAATTTACCTTGTCTTGTTATGTTTTGTAGTCTTGTAGCATCTGTATTTATTTTTGAATACAATGAGAAGCGAATGTTTTCTGACATGGACGAAACAAATTTCATTATCGTACCTAATCTAAAAGCTCGTTATTCCTCTGGCACGGCGAAAATTTTCTTTTGTCAATTTGTTTACGGGCCCTGCGCATTTAAAACTCGAATATCTCCGCAAATTTTGATCGCACAGATGTCATTTTTTTGTGTTAGTATTATTTTTCAATGGAGATTCTTTCCCTAAACATAAGTTTGGGGACCCGGAGTCCCTATAAAAAGTTAGATTTCGTATTTTTTGACTGAATTATTTTTTCGCTTCAAACTTTCAATATTTTAACTCTCTACCTCATTTCGAGCAAATTTGCAATTGGAAGTATGCATCTAGGACGAACGGTTGAGGAATTAGAGGTCATGAAGGTTGACTTGGAACACCCTGTATATACAATACATATACATATATATAAGCCAAAATAATAGGAACACCCATTTAAAAACGAGTCATTTTTCGACCAGCCAGCATACGTCCGCCACATGTCATAACAGTGTATCTTGTTGTTGTCATGAAAGAGAAGATATGGGAAAGTTGCATGAGACATTTATGTTCCTACCAAAGCATGATTATGTTCGACCACTCTGACTTGAAAAAAAAAAAAGTATGATGATTTGCTTTCGCCTCGCTGGAGCTTCCTTGTGTAAAAGAGCCAACTTTGTGAGCGTTTCAAAGACCACTGTGTCAACGGTTATGAAAGCCTTCCGAAACCTAGGTAAGACCGTTTCTGCGAACCACAAAAGTAGGCAAAAGTAGAAGTTGAACAATCGTAATAGACGGTTGTTGGAGAGAATTGTCGCCAAAAAACGCAAGAATAGGCTGCTGTGTGCAAATTAATATCCACCTTCAGGAACACGCATCCATGATTTCTTTTTCTACCGGAGTGAAAAACTCAAATATTTTTAATTGACTAGTTATGGGCACATTGGCTTGAAAAGGTCACAAATATATCTTATTTAACGGCAGAAATATACCTATATGATAGAAAAAAAGCTAAGGAATGAGTGCTTACCAATAAAATTCAGATATGATTTTTTTAAAAATAGTAATATCAAGTCCTTAAGAAAAACCCCTTCAAAAACTTAGAAAGAAAATTCACTATTGATAACCATAAAGCGATAAAAAAAATAATCGCAGGATAGATTTCTTATGTATGGAAAACTTGGAAAACGCGTGGTGGGGTTTTCTTGTACGCTATTTTAAGAACCCACTGATGGTGTTCTTGAAACATCGATTGCGAACTTGATATAGATAATACAAAACGTACCTGCCAATAACTGAATGGTGCCCATAACTAACAATTTACCCTACTTTAAAATTAACAATTATGAGGGCCGAGTTTCCATCAAAAATAGAAATTATATCTAGAGATACCCAGATACCTTATTGCACTTTTTTGATAGCATTTAAACTGCGTAGAATCTTATACATTATTTCTCCAGCCTAATTTCGGTATTTTTTAATCAAATTCCATGAATTACCTCTCATTTTATAGCTTATCGCGCCAGCTATTAACGAAAAATAGAACCACTGTCTAAAACTTGATTTGTGTGTATGTGTGCGCTCGCGCGCCCGTCAAAAAGGTCTTTCCTGTTTTTATTACACATTACTTCAATGAAAAGCATCCGAAAGTTGAGATGCATTGGCGCTGTTGGACTTTGTTGGACGGAGCGTCACACTATCAACGTAAGATCGCAGGTCCGATTCTGACATGATTTTGTCGCTTTTGATTGACTTTTCACCATAGGCGGACTTACGGGAGTGCCAGGGGGTGCCCCGCACCCCCAACATTTTGCTTAAATTTTGAAAAAAAATAAATTATTTTCATCTTGGAACAGTTTGGAAAAAAAATTATGTTTTTTCATAGCTACAATTCATTTAAAAGAAAACCTAAAAATTCAACATATTATGCAGTTCAGAGTTTCTCAAACTCCAGATCTCCACGGACCCCCTCCTGAAAATTACTAATTACCCAAAATTTCAGGGGGGGCGGAAACCTCAGTTTGTTGCACCCCCAGAATATACAGCCTAAATCCGCCTATGCTTTTCACCAGCTAATTTTGATCCAAACTTATGAGAATATATAATATAAACTCATTGCAGGATTTTAAATCAGTTTCACTGTTGCATTAAAACAGGCAAAGAAAATGATCATTTTAGCATGGACAATTTTTCTTAAATGTGCTTTTTTTGTTGTTTATTTGTTTCCTTAATACTTCATAAAACTATTAAAGTAAAGCATGATTTCATTTTCTTTTAAATCAGTTCAAAGTTACGAGTCACTTTGCGGCTGTTTTTAGAAATATTGCCGCTAAAAATTAAAATTTTGAATTTATTGCGGTCAAGCGCAAAAGCTTCGCGCGGAGTCAGCTAGTCTTGCATTGTAAATTATTCAATAAACTTTGAGTCAAGGTTATTAGCCCAGACCGGAGTGAAAGAACTCATTTTTAAAAATAACGTTTAAATAAACAACTTTTATACATTTGGAGATGAATTCGGTGAATAAACAAGTCTAGTGTATTGTTGATGAATCTTCTTCGATTTATGCTGAACTGAATAGAGTAAAAGAAATGAAGATACTTTTTTATAATGCTTCTTCAAACACATTGAAATATATACTAACTGCTTATTCAGTGCTTTGAACTTTGAAAAGGAAATAGCTGCATCTTTGATTTCTTAACGTGAAAAAAATATAAAACTTTTTTTCTCGAACTTTATAAAACGCTTTCCAATTGAGTTATTCGTAAAGGCCGAAAGCATATTAATAACATATTGTAGTAGAAATAAAGATCCTTAAAATATAAAATAAACTTTTAGTTTCATTTTGATATTTTTCGCTTTCATACTACTATCGTCTTCTAGTTTATACAAGAAAATGTCTGTTAAAAATTCCATACGGAGTATTGTAAAAAAAATTGGAAGAGAGTATATTCATAAACATATTTTTGCTAAACTTATGCTTTTTTTACTCACTGTTATCTCTGTCCTGCATTTTATTTTACTGTTTGTAAGTAGAGGATCATTATGATGCTGCTCTTATTTTTTATTTTGTGTGTTTATAACTCATCAATCCACCAATGTAAAATTTTGTTAGTTTTTACACTACAATATTTTTTAAAACATTGAAGCATTGAGCCCCGAATAGTTGAAATGTTGTATCGCTTTATAAGGGAGTCAAGAGACTCTTCGGATACGCTCTTAACCTTTACAAGGTACAGTGAATACAGTTAATTGTTCCGCCATGATTTATCCAAGCATACACTATAATTCAATCTGTAATCCAAAGCAACCTTGAATTTCTGTGAATATGATAAAATACCTAGATTTTTTTTTTTAACCTTTATTGCTTTTTAGATTTGGTCACTGACATATAGTTTAATCGCTCCTCCAGTACATGTGACTAAAACTGCAGATTCAAACCACTCATAGCGAATTTTCTATCACTGACGACTGCATTGAGTCAACATCTGTCTTTATGCTCCTTCAGACCCACTGGTTTGACTATCGCTTTGACTACGGCTGCTGAGTAGAAGGGGAAATGACCGATTCCGATTCCTGGAACATCAAACCTTCCTTCTTTGACTCCTTTACCCCAAAATCAAACCGACTTCGATTTCTTTTTCTAAATCTCTTTCCCAAATGAATATTTCTGATTTTTTACTTAATCACTTTTTTTTTTGCCAACTTAATTTCGAAGTTCTGAAACTTACACAAATATTCTTCAGAAGAAATGCATACGATATCTTGTAGAGAGATACGATGAGTGCTTATTTTGTTAGAAACCATCAATGCTGTATGCTGTATTCAGGGACCTTCAGGAAATGTTGTTAGGGAGTTAATCAAAGGTGCTTGTTTTCATCAAAGATAGAAAAGCCTGGGCAACCATATTATAGAAAAAGTCTACAGAGATGAGTTCAAATAATGCAGTTGAAGGAACGGCATCAACACTTAAGATCTCAGCAGCAAGTGAGGCTGTTTCTTTGATGTTGGAATAAGGCGGGTGAGGCATCTGTTTTATTTTTATGCATATAAAAACTTCTATTGTAAGCACACTCTGACCTACACCAATAACCAAAATTAAAGAAGAAACTTTAAGAGATACCATGCATATGCATCTATAACAGTTTTGGGGTAACTTTGTTTGTGGGCGGGCGGGGGTATACCTAGCTTCAATGTCTGAATATTGAGACATCCAAAATAGGTCAGTCGTCGACCACCTAGAATTCCGTCAATTTATTTTAATACCAAATAGCGAAAGCAGTGGTGCCCAGCATAGATTGTGGGGGGGGGGGGGGGGGGGGCTTGACTCCGCGTATGGAGTTGAAGTTTTTAAGGCCATTTTTAAATTGGTTTTGGTCTCATTTTGCGGAGTCTTTTTATAGGGGGTGCTGTATAACATTTGGGGGAAGCCATCACTTTTTGGAGTGAGGTACCGTAAAGTCGGGTTACTTGGACCCACAAGGGGGTTACTTGAGCCCACAGTAAAATGATAAAATCTCTGTTTGGTACTAGCGTTAGAGGCTGCAGAGTGTTTCTACCTAGCGGAAAAACGAGGAACTACGTGCAAGTCTTCAACTAGTAAGTACCAAACCCAGATTTTATCATTTTACTGTAATGGGCTCAAGTAACCCCCTAGGGTCCAAGTAACCCGACTTTACGGTACCCCTTAGCTAGTGTCATAATATTGTGATAACCAAAAGAGATCAGCCATCGTTTTTTCCAATTTTTTGAAAGATACTATTTCAAACATTTTTGAATTTGTAAATTTTAAATTTTACGATAATTTTTTTTGTCAAAAAGCATTTGAGTTACTTATCAAATTAGGGTGTATGCAATTATCTTTTAATGAGCTTATTATATAACTCGGTAGTTCCAACAGAGCCTAAGTTATAACATTTTAAAGCACTGCTTGCGAATAAAGAATGGGCTTGTTATCGGATTTTAAAATTTAATGCTAATAGACAATTTCAAATAATAGACAATATCAAAAATTATATTTAAACTTAAGATGCCAAAGAGTATAATCTATGAAAGTTTCATAAAAATTTGAGATGGTCATGGTGAGAATGATTTTTTTTTTTTTTTTTGTTAATTATTGGCTGATTAGATATGGAATAATCCAAAATTGAAAATTTCATTTTCATACTTTTGCACCATTTTGCATGTTGCTTTATCACCTTCGTTTTCTAGTCCTTCTTTTGAGAACTGGTCTTTCCACTTGGTCTCGTCGAATTTTATTTGTCTGAAATCGAACAGTGCATATCCCTCCCTCCGTGGCAATGAACTTTCATGAACTTTTGTTTGAATATAAACAACTGCATTTTTAGGGAAAGCAAAGCTTCGAATACTTGCTTTCTGGTCAAGAACAGCTGAAAAGGTATTTTAATGACACGCATGGCTGGTTCTGAAGAAAATTCACAAACAGAGTAAAACAAAAAGACGGGCAACTTGCAATAGCAGAAAAATAATTAAAATAACTCTCCATTCAAAAAAGACTAAAAAACTTAGTTTGCTTCAAAGAAAGGTTCATTTCCCTTTGAGTTATGATAGACGTTGAAAGCTGCAGCTTCAACCGCAAGGTAAAAATTCGAGAAGGAGTACATGTTTTTCTTTTCGTTGTTTTCTTTCGTTGAAATAATTTCGTTAAGAATACCCATTGTTTCGGCTAAAATTTGAGTTTTAAAAATCTAACAATTGTTAAGAATATTTGTCAGGGGAAATGTGGGGTTATATATTTTGCATCGCGTTTGTTAAATAAATGCTGATTCATATCAGTATAATCACTAATTCATGCATTGGTTTTAATTTTTTACGTAGTTTTCTTATCGTCTCTCACGCACTAAGGTTTAAGTTACTTAAGATTTCAAAAAATATATTTTCTAAATGTTGACAATTCGTTATTTTAAATGCTTTTTTCTTTTTTGATAACAATAAATGTTTATAAAGTAAAAGTGAGGAAAGTATTTTTATTTTTTAAAGTATTTATAGTCAAGTTTTATTTTGCACCTAAGAATTTATTGAGAAATTAATGTTTTTAAAGCATAATTTTCTTTTAAATATATACATTTGTTTATGAGGCATTTGCCTCTTAAATAAGGAATATTTTATTTAAAATTAAATGTTAGAAATCCTTTTTTTCTTTTCTTTTTTTAAAGTCAAAGTAGATACTACGGAATATCATAAAGAGACGTCCTGTTACACAATTGTCAGTTTTTATCCTACTTTCTTGTTAAAGTAAAAGGAAGACAAAAGGACCATTCCATGAAAAGTGAAACCAATTGGTCAAAAATTCATATTGAAGTTATGTTGCTATATTACACATCATTTTAAAGCTTAAGATGTATATTTTAAGAATCCTGAATTGGTTTTTTGGTGAGAGTTAGAATAATACTTGTTTTCTTAGTTGGAAGTACGATATTCACGAACTTGTAAAAAATCAGAAAAAAGAACACATTTTCAAATGCATATTTCTCATCGAAAAATAAAAACAAAAATAACTACTTGTAGCACAATTTTAACTACTAAGACGGTACTATAATAATATGCATTCATTAATTTCTTTTGAATTGATCTAAATGGTGTAGTTGAAATTTGAAAAAAAAGAAGTTTGATGTTACGTCTGTAACCTAAAAAGAAGCAAAAGTTGTCATTACGTCCTAAAAAATCAAAAATAAAAAAAAACCCTTAATGGTCCTTTTGGCAAATTCTTAGAGTAATTGCTTACCATAGTTAAAAATATTGCAACTGATTTAGTTTTTAAATTAATGCTGTTACAGACGTAACATTTCGGACATAACAAATGGCTCTATGTTACGTCCGTAGCAAAAGTAAATTTTCAATTAAATAGGTAAAAAGCACAGGATGAGCAATACATGTATATAGCATAATATGGTACGAGTACTAAAGTTTCTGGTATTCTGATTTTGAAATTTTTAATTATGTCGGCATGTAATTGAAATTTATTTCTTAAGATTAATAAAATACACATATGGTATAACTGATTATAATTTATACCTCAACTGGCATTTTTTTGCTACGTTACATGGAAAGGGAGCTGTGGATGGAGTTGGGGGTATGGTCAGGCACCAGATGTGGCAGAAAGTAAGATCTAGAACAGCATTTGTCAACGACGCTCTTTCCTTTTTTCAGTGTGCAAACTCCATTGCAGAAAAAGTTAAAATTATTTATATGCCCCAGGAAAATGTTTTAAAGCTGACGCCAAAATTGGAAGAACGGTGGGCTAACATCGCGAATTTGCCAAAAGCCCGCAAAATGCATTGTTTTCGAACAGAATACGAAATGCCGTTCGAATTTCGAGAACGTCGGACGAAAAAGGACACATTTTTTCATTCAAAAAAATTATCAAAATTGACCAACTGTCACCAAGAATATTAAATTTTAGTTTGGTACTAGTATTCTGCTATATCATCCAGCATTTTCAAATTTTTAAGTTCTCCTAAGACCAATCACTGATTCCATGGAGGAATTTACTTTTTCCGATTTTTTTATGTAGCAGCCCCAGTATGCATTAATTTTAAGAATACAAATACATAAATTTGTGTGAAGGCCCTTCTAAACTTTTCTTGTGTCAATCTTTCTTGGAAATAATTGTCTTAAGATGCATTAATTCATTGTTACATATTGACATATCGGCATATGCTCTCAACTCCCCCAGACTTACCCAAATTTTCTAAAACTGTTACAGTATAACTTAAAATATTCAAATAATGTGTTAATTAATGCTACTGTATTGTTTTAGCACAAAAATCTTTGCTTATTCCTGCTTTAAAATACTGTTTTCTACTTTCAAATCAGAGATGTTACGTCTGTAACACCACTTTGTTTCGTCCGTAACAAGTTTATGAATTTTTTTCACAAATTCGGCAGTCAAAATCCACACAATCTTTATGGTTTTAGAAAGCTTGAAGTCTCTAGAATACGTATTTTAAAAAAAAAGTTCAAAATTTCCGTATAAATCAGAGGAATATTGTAAGTTGTATGACATAGTCGAGTTTTTGCTGTTTTGTGAATTACGTCTGTAACAGGCAGTTTTTAATTTCTGTATTTTTTTGTAATTAAGCAAGCTGCACGAAAATTTAATGTAGCATAAACATCATCAAGTTACACTACAGGAAAAAAAATTGAAGACTTTCATCCGCCCAAACCAGAATTATTAGTGTTCAAAGTCTGCGATTGTTACGTCTGTAACGATGGAATTGCCCAAAAGTGGTTTAATGCATCTTAAAAATATCTCAAAGTCCAACAGAAAAAAAGTCAAAAAGGAAAGATTGTAGATGGGGAAACAGTTTTTTTTTTTTTTGACTGTCGATCTATACGTTCCCCCCTAATAAATTTTGAGTAAATCGTTCGATTCGATTTTTTTTTCGTTTAAAACATCTCTCGGAGTAGACACTTCATTCTCACATTTAACTTTATGATTTGAATAGCATTTCGTTTAATTTTGAACAGATCAAATAACTCTTGCCCTCCCCCCCCCCCCCCACCACCAATAGCTTTTGAGTGAACTGTCCAATTCAATTTTTTTTTTTTTTTTCAAAAGATCTCGGCGGGGAACATCACTTTGACTTCCGGATTAAAAAAAATTTTCGTTCAATTTTGTACGGTTCAAAAAATCCATAGAAAGTGTTGATCTATGCGCTCGGCGTACTGAAATGGTCATGGAAAGAATTGAAATAGTGTGTTGACATTATTTGTGGCACGAAGAAAATCTCACGGAGAAGTTTATTAAGTTAATGAAGAAAAACCATTTTTTTTTCTTGTTTATTCACAGCTGCAGGTATTTTTATTGTAGTCTTTTTTTTTTTTTTTCTTTTTTGGGGTTAGCAAAATGCTTAGTTTCAGCAGTTCTTTGTAAGAACTTATATTACGATATCATAAAATACTAAAGATCTAAACAATGAAAGTGTCCCGAATTTTCTTACAGTACTTGAAAGCAATTTTTACAAAATTTCATAACACTTACAAATAAATAAAACAATCCCAAAACAACAGCCCTTCCATTATAGCTAATTATGTAAAAACTATCTTTATTTTAATTAACTGTCTTTTGTACAAATCCTTTAGTAGGGTTTTTGATTTTAGAAACAAGCGGTTTGTTCTTTTTTCTCTGATGAAATGGAAATTACAGAATTTGAAATTGATGATCGGAAGATCCCTTTTGATAAATATCTATTCATTTTTGCTGTAAACTTGGCGAAAATTTTTCACTGAAACGGAAACACGCAATATTTTGACATTGATGAATATGATGTGAATTCTTTTGTTATACTACTTAACAGCTTCCTGACCTAGATGGGGATACGCACGAACACATTTCAAAGAACAATTTCTGCAAGTTATCATCAAAATTTACAAAAATTAAAATTAATGCTGAATTCATCGATTAGGGGGCACTTGTAAGATATCAGGTAAACATTTCATCCAACGCAATGCACGCAAGAAATAGTCCTCAGAAGGTTTAAATCGTAACCTCTCGCGGCAAAATAACATGTTTCACTTTCAATCTGAATTTCATTCCTGTACTGTCATTATCTTATCTTACCAGACATGAGCTGTAAATTATTAATGACTACAAGAAACTAGTTATGTGACCAAAGTAACTATTAAATCTGAGAATTAATAATTTAGTTATGTTATTAAATGTTGGACTTTCCAACAGTGTCAACTAAGTTTGAAAACTGTAAAGTACATTTTATTTAAAATTTAATTTGTTTTTAAACGAACGCTATCATAATTTTTGACAGCTTTAATACTCCATAAGTAATTACAATTCCATTCAGAGGCATATCTTAATTTTAATTAGCAATATATGCAAATTAAATTAATTAATTACATGAAACATGCTTTCGTCAAACAGAGATAAGTGTCCATATTATGCAAATAACTTGTTTATTAAATCGTCGGAAGAAATTGCGACATTCAAATCTGACAGATCTGTGTTGTCTTTAGCCTTTTTTAAAGTTTTTTAGTTTTTAAGATTTGAACTCTAAGTAAAGTTCAAAAAGAAACTAAACATTTCTTTGCTCATGTCATTTCAGACAAAAAGAATTCAAATTTTATAATTTTATTTAATAACCTTTTTCTTTTGCATCATTCATGAGATATCAAGTTCCATGCGCATTATTCAAACGCGCTCTAAAATTCTTTCTGCAGGTAAGAAATGTTTAACGAAGAAAAAGAAAAGCCCTTTGTTTTATTCATTGCTTTCTTTTTTTCTTATTCACATTTAGTACTTCATAAAGCTTTCGTTATAAATGAGAGTTACTCTAGCCAAAAAGATATCAAATTTCACGAGAAGATCATTAAAAAAATTCACATAATTTTCAAAGTAAAATTACATTCTTTAATCTCATTATTTGTAGCTTATTCTTAACATCAATTTATCATTATTTTAATAAAAATGATAAAATACTAATTATTCCCAAGATTATTTAGCTTTATAAATTTCTAATGTTTTGACTTGAACGACATAATGGTCATACTGAATTAAAAACATAATCTCTGAAAGTTAAATTCTTTAGACAAGTATTAAGATTTAATCAAGATTAAGTGGAAAGAAAGTCTTAAGTCTCCTTCTTCGCGAAAACATTTAAGTGCAGTTGAAAAGACAATATTGGAAGATTAATGAAAGACTCCTTGTTCGTTTTAATTACTTCTCTTTTTATGTTTCTTGAATTATTTTAGAACAGAAAATTAAAAATGACTTTTTTCATTAAACGCATTTTACGCTTTTTATTTTATTTTAGTTTCTTACCTTTTTCTTAACCAAAATGCCGTCATTATGCAAATTTTGAAAAACAAAGACGAAATGAAGGAAAAAAAATGCTTTGATTTTTTTATTAAAAAAATTCTTTTTATGCAAACCATACTTTTGAAACTGTGAGTTGACCTCATTTGTTCCTTCTTTTATTTGATTAAAAAATAGTCAGTATGTGTAAGTGCGTTTTGAGATCTTTTTTTTTTTAAAGTTTTAATCAATATTAATGTTATTAAAGTTAATAAATTGATCATTTGTTTAATATTTCCAATTGCTGGGATTTATTGGAAACAGTTCGGAGCATTGGGGAAAGTCGGAAAAAAAAGCACTTTTAATTTTTTAAGTGAAGTTAACTTTTGTGAAGTTTTATTTAGAAACATTTCTATCTGTAAAAATTAGTCAGCATACTTTCTTACATGATTACGAGGCAATGTTCTGAGTTTGAAAAAAAATTATAGCAATTTAAAAATTTATTTGTTGTGTCAACCTTCAAAATGAAGATTTTACCCCATAGGTGGGCCATGCCGGAATATGAATATGAATAGGTTAAAATCGTACACCATATAACCTTCATTTAAAAAAAACCGTTGAGTTGTTGAGTAAGTCTAACGATAAAAAAGAAAAAATGCTAAATAATTATTCTCGTGCCACAACACACAATATGTTATCATAAACAAAAATTGCAAATGGAGTGTCATCTTCTTCCTCACAATTCGAACAAGCATCGTAGGTCCAGCCTTGGTATACAGAGGATTGTATTAACCACTTTCTCTTTTTGCATATGCATAAGCACTAAAAAATACAGGTTTCATCTTGCACATCATTTGTTGCGACATAAAATTTAGCAGGTGTTCTTCCACAAAATATTGACCTAATTCTACTTTTGTTTTCAGAACAGCCTTCACCGTTTTTTTTTTTTTTCATTATATTTCGCTATCGTAAATGAGAGTTTATTTCCAAAACTTTTAAATATATATTTTTTTTCCTGTCGATTTTCTATTTCTCTTTCGTCTCGTTTACTGCTTTTCTTTTCTTCTGTTTTAACTTCCAACTACCCCTTTCCCATAAAGTTTAATTTTATGTTCTCGTTTGTCGAGCTGAATCCTGTCTTTAAAACTACTGTTTATCGGCAAAATTTTAGCTGTTTCTTTACCTCCTCGTATACTAGCGTCTCATTCTCCTAATCAAAAATATTCTTCCATCAATACTTTTGACTATCCTGTGGTTTATATTTGTTCTTCTCCGGAACTTTAAAATGCGGAACTTAAAATCTTAAAGCTGTAGCAATTGATAGAGACTATCCGCCTACTTTGAATGGTATCATTTACAAAAAGATTTCTGAAAAATCTAAAACTAATATTCTTAACTGAATTTTCATTACTAAGATTCATAAGCGCTCTCTTTTTGCATTGAAAAAGGATTCCCTATTCACCTGAAACACGTGGAAGTGAATTTAAGAGATTTAACGGTGTAATATTTGCTTTTACTCTTTCACACAAAGTGCTTTTTTTTTCACAGGTGGCTGTAACGGGCCTTGTGTTTGTATTCTACATTATTTCTTTATATGTTGATTTTATGTTTCGTTTTGTTTTAGTTTGACGCTAACTAATTTTTGCAAAAATTAGTTTAAAGACGTTTTAAAAAATGTTGCATACAAAATGTTCTGTTCTCCTCTCTCTCTCCTTATATGTGTATTAAGGTGGTTCTTAGTGCATAGTAGAATGGAGTGAACAAGAATAAAAATCCGATGAACGCTATTAAGTTATAGTGTGGAAAAGTAGCCTTTTATCGAGACATTTTGCCGTGTAAAAGGATTTTAATAGCAAAAAATATCTTCAGGGTCCGATTTTGCCCCGAAGTTGAGCATTATTGCATAAAAACTGGAAAAAGTTATAATAATATCTTCAAAAATCAAAATTTTTCAAATGTAATGTTTAACGCACAAATATATGAGCTAATATTTAGAAAAGTGCCAATTTGAGTCCCAAGTGAATTTTCACCAGTATTTCAATAACTAGTTTAAAAAATAATTTTCCCCAGAAAGAAGATAAGTTTCTCTTTCATTTCATCTAATAACATCAGAAAAAAAATTTTTTTTTCATCAGAAAATATTGTGTTTATACATCAAAAATCAGATCGGTAACGTGTCCCAAGTAGCAAAGCTTAGCATGCAAACAGGTCATGCGCACTTTCTAACTTCCCAAAAAAACGCACTTGCACAAAAAACGATTCTATTTTTACCCCTTTGTTAATATTTTACTTCATTTTTGTTTTAATCGATTTCTGATTTTCTAGCTGATGCGAAATAAGCGTGTCCCAAGTTCCGCCGTCAGAGTGGTAACAATAACTTCCGATCTATGTTTAGGCTCCCAAAATCATTTCCTACACCTATACCACGTGATACTGAGTACCTGGTGGAAAGTTTTATCGAATCGTAATTAAAAATTTGCATTTCTGCATCTAAAATTGTAGGTAAGATTTTTTAAAGTGATTTTATAAAATGTGTGTCATTTGAGTCATCAGATCGGTAACACGCTCTAAAATGCGCAGTTTTTATTATTTTAAAAATTATTTTATATATAAGTATAGTCCTTTGTTACAAGTGTAAAAACCACGTGTTTGATTTTGGTTTAGTGCGATCGACTCGGAAATAAAAAAAAAACTTTGTCAGTTTGTCAGATCGGTAACAGTCAGAGCGGTAACATTGAAAAACAGCAAATATGTTACAGAACTAACTCACACGTTTCAGAATTATAAAAAGCAAAAATCATACTTTAGCCATATATATTGAATATTTTTGTTCTTAAAAAATGAAAAGCAATGAGTTTTAGTACAATTGCTTCATTTGTGGTTTGTATGACTTAACAATAGAAGTTAGTAAAATAAGAAAAATTGACCCTGCAGAAATTAAGTTAATTAATTATTATTATTTTAATTTATTTATTTATTTATTATTATTATTTTTTTTTTGGTGCTTCAATTTCTCATAACTTCGCTAAATAACTAGATAATAACTAGCATGCTAAATTTGAATTTCTGATCAAGAAATTAAATTTCCTGCAACTAATTAAAGAAAAGCAAGCAGCAGAGTTGTGTGTTGAAAAAGTTGAAGTTGTGTGTTGTTTTAAAACAAAACAAATGTTTTATTAGCTTGGATTTGGTAATCTCATAATTTATTTTATCTAAAAACCTTATCGCTCATTTTTATTTCCAAGAAATGCTTTTTCATAATGAAATTTGATTTTTTAGCCTAATATATATATTTTAATATAATTATCTTAATTCTATGTTAAAAATGCAAGGAAATGATATCATATTTAGAGATGTTAATGAAGACTGAAAGCATAAACTCAAATATGTAACTCATATTAACATCAGATCTGTAACATTCATCAGATCTGTAACGGCTTAAAAGTGAGTAATCTAAGGAGGGGGTAAATAACTTCCTTGACCTCCCCCCTTTTATTTTCTTGCATTTAGACCCAATTTAGACTTAAAATCCAATATTAGTTTTTTTCTGCAAAAAAATTTTTTTTTCAGAAAACTCCAACTTCAAATTGGCACTTTTCTAAATATTGGCTCATATACACTGAAGTGACAAAAGTCAT
This sequence comes from Uloborus plumipes, assembly GCA_038373865.1. Taxonomy (NCBI): domain Eukaryota; kingdom Metazoa; phylum Arthropoda; class Arachnida; order Araneae; family Uloboridae; genus Uloborus; species Uloborus plumipes. The sequence goes on from JAXGGA010005575.1 coordinate 67,042, forward strand.
GGGATAGCAATATGCAAATTTTCAGATGGCAGTAGCATCGCATAGAACAGGTATAAATGCGCAGTGCTTTTACAGAGCTTTCATTTCTGTTCAAGTTATTCATGTGAAGAGGTTTTAACGTGATGATGACCGCACGACGTGAATTAACAGACTTTGAACGCGGAATGTTAGTTGGAGCTAGACGCATGGGTCATGCCATTTCGGAAATCGTTAGAGAATTCAACATTCCCAGATCCACTGTGTCAAGAGTGTGCCGAGAGTATGAAATTTCAGGCATAACATCCCACCATGGACAGCGCAGTGGTCGACCGCCTGCACTTAAAGATCGAGACCGGCGACGTCTGCAAAGAGTCGTAAATTCTAACAGACAAGCAACACTGCGTCAAATCACCGTAGAAATCAATGTGGGACGTACAATGGACGTGTCTGCTAGAACTGTGCGGAGAAATTTGGATTTCTTGGGCTATTCCAGCAGAAGACCGACTCGAGTGCCTTTACTGACAGAACGACATCGCTTGCAGCGACTCTCGTGGGCACGTGAGCATATCGGTTGGTCCCTAGATGAATGGAAAACCGTGGCCTGGTCCGATGAGTCACGATTTCAGCTGGTAAGAGCCGATGGTAGGGTTCGAGTGTGGCGCAGACCCCACGAAGCCATGGACCCAAACTGTCACAAGGCACTGTTCAAGCTGGTGGTGGCTCCGTAATGGTGTGGGCTGTTTTTTCATGGCATGGACTTGGTCCTCTAGTGCGACTGGACCGAACATTGACTGGAAATGCTTATGTGCAGCTACTTGGAGATCACTTGCAGCCATTCATGGACTTCATGTACCCAAACAACGATGGGATTTTTATGGATGACAATGCGCCATGTCACCGGGCCACAACTGTTCGCAATTGGTTTGAAGAAAATTCTGGACAATTCCAACGAATGATTTGGCCACCTAGATCGCCCGACATGAATCCCATTGAGCATTTATGGGACACCATCGAGAGGTCTGTTCGTGCCCAAAATCCTGCCCCATCAACGCTTTCACAATTATGGACGTCTATCGAGACAGCATGGCTCAATATTCCTGCAGAAGACTTCCAACGACTTGTTGAGTCCATGCCACGTCGAGTTGTTGCACTTCGCCGGGCAAAAGGAGGGCCGACACGATATTAAGAGGTATCCCATGACTTTTGTCACTTCAGTGTATATTTATATATTTATATATTTAAAATATTATATATATCTTTAAAATGTAACGTTTTTTGCACAAATAGCACTTAATTGTTGGATTTTGTGTAGGTTACACACACTGTATACAATCATTTTAATGATAAACTATATTTTAAAGGGCCACACTTGCCTTGAAATTAGCCGAAATTGCGTCAAAATGAAATAACATCGCAATACTTTTGAGATTTAAAAAAAAAAAAAGAAATAATCACATTTGAAAAAATTGCTGTCATACAAATTAATAATGTCATATATATATATATATATATATATATATATATATGAAAATGAAGTTAAATCAGCATTTCTACATTAAATATAGTTTGCAACATGAGACAAAACTTACTCCTAGAAACAAAAACTGGTTCTAAATAAATTCTCCTGGCTTTTGAGCCACACACAACGTTAACCACATTGCAACCCCCCAAACATAATTCGTCAGCTGAGTTTGACTATTTCCTGACTAATGGTAATTTATGGTCTTAAGGTTATATTCTATAGCAAGATATTTGTATTCGCAGCAGACTCCAGTAAATCCATCTCTCTTCGTTCAACCACAAACTGCAGCTGACGCATCTTTGATGTTACGCATCTCACAGCGTTAATATGATACTAATTTTGGAAACATAACAATTCCCTCCAGGATGCGGCAAAAAAAGCTCGGACAAAGTTGCCCTCTCCTGACACTAATACGTTTTGCCGTATCCAGCTATTTCTGTTTTTTTTTTTTTTTTTTTGAAGATTCTCTATATTTTCCTGTATTGATGAATGAAGCTTCGATTTAGATTTTCACCCATAAGTGTTGTTTTGATTTCTTAATGACAAAAAGAAGTGTTACAGTTTTAGCACTGGTAAACGTCAATGAAAAATTGTTCATTCGCTCAAAGTTCCTCGACAGACTGTCTTAAATGCAATTAACCGTTAAAAAGAGCTTAGTCACCATGGACACAGTTCAGGAACCGGAAAAAACGGCACCGTCAACACATCCTTCAACTGCAGGCTCATCAAAGAAGCGAGTGCAGTGAAATTCGAGGGTCTCCATGCGAAAAATGGTCCTTAAAGATTGAATTCAGCTATACCGTTCAGTTCGGCGAATAGCTAAACAAGAACTCAATCTCAAGTTGTACCTCGTACAAGCTCCAGAAAGTTTAACACTTCACGGAAGAAAACAAGCACGTAAGACTTCAAAGATGTCACCAGCTCAAGTGCCGGGCATCAGCAGGTGAGCGATGGGACTAAATTTACCCTCATTTGGAAAGAATGCCAGACAGAGACCGATACAAGGGAGGAGCAATGGGGGCGATCGCCCCTCCATTGAGGGACTTTACAACCGATAAATTTGTAAATGTAAAAATGTAGTCAAAAAAGGCATTTTTAGACTACATTCGATGATTGCAGAAAGGAGGTTTAATTCCATGTCCTCAGTGAACGTTCCGCAGTTGAAGTTCAAAACATATGAGGTCAGCAGTTGAAAAGGTGCCTTGCAAAAGCAAACCTATCCACAAAATTATAAAATTGAGGTAATGGCTGATTTTTATTTGTCAGATTTCTTCCTATACGGTAGTGTGATTGGTTTCATCTCAAAAAATCATATCCTATTATTTTGGAGTTTTGAAAATTGGGGTTCTCTGAGCAAAAGAACATACATGTGTCCTAAGCAAACAAGAACAAATCCACTGCTGTTCACTTCAGCCAATGGAAAGCTGCAGGTGACTGCCACGACCAGGGTTGCCAGACGTCCCGGATTTCAAGGGACAGTCCCGTATTTTTAAAAATTGTCCCGCGTCCCGGGGAGCTTCCATACGGGACGGCTAAAGTCCCGTATTCTGACTAAAGCATCCCAAAAATCTTGAAGCAGCTGTAAATTAGTAGAGAACTTGGTTTGACTTCACAGATGAAAGATCCCACTTTTGTTTTAAGACCAAAGGATTTAATGGATAAGGTGCAGTTTTCAGATTTGTCAGCGATTGTAGAATAGTTGCATATTTCAAACAAAGTATCAGTAGATGATCTATATGATGATAGTATATGATGATGGTTCTTAATAGTAGCTTAGTTGCATAAAAATATATGAGTGGCGATAAATAGACGTTGGTTCAGAAAAGCTCCGAGTTACCAAATTCGTTAAAAGTTGTTTCCTTTTGTCTTAGCATTCCACCATCCAATTCAGAGGTTCTCCCAAAGTCCAGGCCTCCACGGAGCCCCTAATACAAATTGCTAACATTACAGACCCCCCTCCCTCCTTAAAAATAAAAAACAAAACTTTGTTTGATACATTTCAACATTTTTTTTAATATAGTTTTTAAATTTTTCTACGTTTTTTTTTCTTTTAATTTATTTATTCATTGTTCTGTACATTTTTAAGAGCTCTTGCCTTGTTTTCATTATTTAACATTGTTTTGAGCTATGGAAGTAAAGTCTATTCGAAACTTAATTAGGAATAAAATAAATGTAACCTAATTTCTACAACAAGTTTCTTAAGAGCAAGTATCTGAGAGAGTGTCACGCCTGTGATTCATGACGTCTCAGATTTTTTTCCAAAAAATTACCAAATGTTTATTATCTTATGGGAAGACCAAATCTAGAATGTTTTGCTCTAAAGTTGAGTTGTTTAGTTTTTATGGATCCCTAAAAGTGAAGGTGCGGCATCAAATATTAAGCGGATTTTCAAGACATGGAAGTTGCTGTTAGCCAAAACTCTTACCAAGAACTGTTGAACTCCAATTTTCTTTTTGCATATGGAATATAGAAGGTTGAAACTTCACAAAATGAATGTTAAATTTGTGGTAAGTTGTTGCCGTAAGGTCAGTAAAGGCCCTCAAAACAAGGCATTTTTGACGTTTTTTAGGGTTTTTGAGGTCCAAAAATAGCTTGTACATTTCAGTTGGCACGGCAAAAGTAGTGTCGTTTGAAAGTCCAGTGTAAGCACTTTTAAATATTGTATAAATAACCGAGGAAAGTTCAACGTGCTTTTAGTTGCGTAAGGCCGAAATATGAAAAATGTCATATTTTACCGATATTCAAACGGTCATAAATTCCTCTGCCAACAACATATTGAAATTTTTTTTGCCAATGTCATACTCTATTTTTTGTCTTAACAGAACAGTTGAGTCCTTTGAGGCGAAATGTGAAATTTTTTTTTTACAAAAAATGCACAGGAAAAGATACATTTTTATTCTGTATTATATTCTTTGATTCAAATGCGCTCCCCAACCTTTTGAATTCCACTAAAAGTCATATTAAAGTTTAAATCAATTCGTCAAATAAACCAAAAAGACATCAAGTCTTTCGCAGCATCTCTTTGAAGTGATTACAATCTAACAGTGACCCTCAAATAAGATTTCACTGGCTGGGAGGTTTGGTAAATTTCCCGATTGTTGCCAAACTTTACGGCGCCTAATACGAAGGGTAACTGAATAACGGTGTTACCGAAAATGTCAGAATGGATCTATTATTGTTGAAAACTTAGTGATGGCGGCATTAAATACATGTTTTAAACATGCAATAAAATACTCTTTAGACTGCAAACAACTACTGTTCCTTCCCAGAGCGTTTTCTTTTTCTTTGATTTGGAGAAAGTAGTGTTTCACTGGCTGGAAGGTTTGGTAAATTTCCCAACTGTTGCCAAACTTTACGACGCCAAATACGAAGAGTAACTGAATAGCCATCACTAATTTTTTAACAATAATAGTTCCATTCTGACATTTTTGGTAACACCGAATTTTGAGGAATTCAACTGAATAAATTTAAATTCCCTCCGACCTCTTTGAACTAAAATTATTATATCCTTTAGCTCAAATGCGCTTCATCTTTTAAATTCCACTTAAAGTCATGTTAAAGTTTAAATCTATTCGCCGAATAAATCAAAAAGACAGAAAGTTAAGAAAGAAACAGGATAGATATTAATCATTCAAATTGAATAAATTTTCAAGGCTTAAATCTATACGGAAATGAAGGGCCAAGGGGAAAAAAGATGAAAGTCACTTTTTCGTCAATTTTGAGATATTAACGCTATCTAGGGGCTATGAAGGACTAGTATCATCTGGTAGAACAACAAGGGGGAAAAAGATGAGAAGTGACCTAAATGTATGAAAACTCGAAAAACTACATAAGGAGCTACGAGAAATCAAACTTTGTTCCTCGTTTTTCTCGAAATCGCTTTTTGGTCACTTTCATCTTTTTTCCTCCTGGCCCTTCAAATTTAAACCACAAAGTAACTTCAGGGACAAAAGAGCAGCTGATCAAGAAAATGGACCTCGTGTTTCAGTAATGGGTACATAGTTAAGCCTTGAAAATTGACTAAATTTGATGAATTAATATCTCCTGTTCTAAAACGGAGAGAAACGTGCTAAAACTTTTCTTTTTCAGAAAAAAAAAAAAAAACCTTCCAGCGATATATAATGTTAGGCTGGGGGAAGGTTTTCTTCCCTCAATTACGCCAGTTACACCAAAAATGAGACTAATTAATTAATTTAAAAATAACTAATTCGAAGTTTAGAATTTGGTCTTCGAGATGCATTACACGGGGATACGTTTGAATTTTTGTGCCAAGTTTCAGGTCTGTAGGTGCTGTGGGGGCTTCTGGCCAGCGGTTACATAGGGGAAAGTTGGGCACAACCGGGTAGTCGGGAGCAAACCGGGTACCCCCTTCTAGCCTCTGTAAGCACTGCAATCGCGTGAAAAACAGAAGAACTACTTTCCATCTTGATGAAGAAGCAGCGGCGATTGCATCAGAACGCAATAGACACGCTTATCTCGTTCCTGTGAAGGAAATTCTATTTGAGTGGTTTTTGCTTACGATTTTTGAGCAAAACAAAACCGAATTGTACTACGTTCCTGTTTCTGCAAGAATAAAGGTAAGTAGCTCTCTTTGTACAGCATTTAATTACCTTCATTATCATTGTAAGTATTTGTCTGTAGCGTTCTGTATAGTCATTTGACGCCATGTCTTATGAAAGCTTTATGTGCGGGGTGAATCCGAGTACTAACAGAGGGGCAAAACCGTGTACCCGGTTTCACCCCTTCATTTTTAAAACATAATAAGTCTATTATATAATGAAAAAACAATTTTTATTTAACCAAATTATTTTACAATGAGGTTTCAAGACAAGATATATCAAACAATAATATACAAATATTATCCCCCCCCCCAGGGGGCGGGAATTAAATTTCTTTTGGGGGCTGGGGAGAACAGTGTTTATGTTAAAAAATGTTTATTTTAGTTTTTATTTGACCAATTTATGTTAAATTACTACAGTCTATTATAGTCCTTATTTTAGGACTCAGGATGCCCAGAGCATACAAACGAAAAACGAACCGCCAGTCGTGGAGTGAAGAAGCCATGGAGCTAGCAATTACTGAAGTAATGTCTAGTAGAATGGGTTACATCAGTGGTTCTCAACGGGGGCGATAACGCCCCCCGATGGGCGGTGGGACGATGCTGAGGGGCGGTGAACATGTTTTGGGCAGCAGGGGGGGATAAATTGGACTAATTTTGGGCGGTAGGGGGGCGGTGAGTATGTTTCGAAATTTGCTTGAGAAGACATATTTTAGGCGAGAGCGGTAAGAAACCTTTGTCTCATAGATCGGTAAGCATACATTTAAAATTTATTTTCTGGGACTATCTTCCGAGCCCGATCTTTTTCCTAACGTCAGCAAAGATAGCACAAAATTCGCCAATAGCACTTAAATTTCAAAAAGGTTTTTGGAAGTGGGTCTCCACTTTCGTAGCGTAACTAGCTAAAATAGCCTAAAATTACGTTTTATTGATGTCCACTTAAAAATTGTTCGAGGAAGAGCTCTGAATTCCTCACCCCTTCCTGCTCATCTAACTTAGATGGCCAAAAAAAAAAAAGAAAAAGCTTACAATTACTTTTTTAAAACTTCACTTTTAAAAAACTTCCAGTGTAAAAATCCAGAACCACCCACCTCTTTCTCTAACAAAACCATACATAACTTAAAATTTTGTTTTTAGACATTTCTGTCGAAGAGTTGTGGAAACCTTCATTCTAAAAGACAGCCTAATGATTCTTTAAAACATAATCCCAGGTAGCACAAATAACGTTTAATCGTTTTATAAACGTTTTTAATCGGTTGTTAAAACGTTAATAACCATTTTACACCGTTTAAACAACGGAGTGTACTACTTGGGAATTATGGGAGTGAATCTCTAACTAGACGCTTACTCTTTCTCCAATCATGAGCCTGGAACTGCTGGTTTAGGAACCCAAAAATTTTTCTTCATGACCGACTTTTTGTGTTTTTAAATCATCTCCCTAACAACACCGAAGGTAGTAAGTTAACAGTTTCGTTTTTCAGAGAACAATATGAAAAGACTTCTGTTGAAAATTCCTGAACCTTTACCATCAAAAAAATAGTATAAATTCAGGGTTTCAATTTTACCGAATACCGGAAGGAGCTCTGACCCCGTAACATATCACTAAAATTAGCCTTAAAATATCTTTCAATTTTGAAAAAAATTCATGAGGGATCTTTTTTCCCTTCTTGTCGAAACTTGCCTAAAATTACGCCAATTTTAAATGTTTCACCGGTGTGCCTGAATTTAAATGTATCTAATCGCACCACAAAACCTAAGATTAAAAGAACTACGTTTTTAAAACTCCGTTTTCAAACAGCCATAAATACTCAAAAAAATTTCTCTGAATTAAACTTTTATTGCAATTTGTAAATTTGACACACTTCATTTTTCCCCCTCCAGTTAAAACTTGATTTATAATTTTTAAGGATGACATGTACGGGCAGGAGTTTCAAATCTTTGGGGGGAAAATCGAAGGTCCGACTTTGTTGTTGACCATCCGCAGTAAAATATGAGTACTGTCGGCCCCGCTTAATCGAATACTGTCGGTTCCAAGAAACTTTATTCGATTAAGTGGGGTATTTGATTAAGCGGGGAACATTTTTTTACCTTACCATTTTGACAATTTTAGTCTCTAAACGTAGTTAATGACAAAGAAATAGCTATATAAAGGAAATAATTAATGTTATTGGTAAAAAGATTTTGAAATAAGAAAAGTTATCAACAAAATAGTATAATAATTAAGTATAAATATTGTACGGTCATATGAAAATCATAAAAAAGTAACTTACAACTTATGCTACAAAAAAGTTGTTTTTCGTATTTCACTTTTATTTTCTGAAACAGTCCACAGTAGTGGTTTGTTTGCTCAAAGGTTTTGTGGGAACACTTTTATCTTATTCTACATTTTTCTTAGCAAAATTTTTTGCAAATTAAGATAAAGATATTATTCGATTATCTGGGGAAATTATTCGATTAAGCGGGGATATTTAACATTGTGTCTATGGGGAAATGTTCGGTTCCGGACGGTTTTATTCGTATAAGCAGGGTATTCGTTTATCCGTTACCCGATTAAGCGGGGACGACAGTATATGTAATAAATGAGGTATGTAATAAAAATGAGGGATGCATATTGCATAGTTGCAACTAAAAAGAGCAACATGGTTTGGGATTGGACTGTTTCGGGAACTATTTGAACGCACAGTGTATTTTTTAAAATATATTGGTTTTCAAATAAAAATGTTGAAAACAGCGAATTTTCATTTCAAACCTTTTTGTTCTAATTTGCGTTTAAAATGGGTCACTTATTCATTGGAACAGTTGTAACTTTTTGGTTGATTCTTTGACACGGAAGAGGTCTTTTTAGAGGGAAGAAACTGCCCGCTTAAAAAAAAAAAACCTATCTTATACTTCTTTATAAGTTTTTCCAACTATCTGTTTGGACAAAATTTTAGATTTAGAACGGTCAAGAAACCTCCTTTTGCCCCCCCCCCCCCCCTTCCGTTTCACAACCGTCCGCAAAGGGGGCGTTGAAAACATTTTCAGTCCTAAAGGGGGCGGTAGCTGTAAAAAGGTTGAGAACCACTGGGTTACATGAAGGCGACAAAGGAATTCAAAGTCCCCCAGTCTACTTTAGAAGACAGAATTCGTAAGGCAAAAACAAAAAATTTAATGCCCGTGCAAGCTGCAACAAAAGGTATGGGATCTTGCACTACTATATTTTCTAAAGAGCAAGATTAACAATTGGTCAATCACATTTTGATGATTGAAAGTAGGCTATTTAGAGTGACCTGACTGATTTTCGAAAGCTAGCTTATGAACTAGCAGAACAAAATAAACTTAAACATAAATTTAACAATGAACTTAAAAGGATTGGTTATATGGTTTTCTGTCGAGGCACAAGAATCAGCTTTCTTTGAGGTCTCCTGAAAAGACCTCTATTTCTCGTGCAAAAGGATTCAAGAAAGTAGCCGTAAATCAATTTTTTGATCTACTGGAAAAATTGTATTTAAAGTATCAATTTTCTCCGAACGACATCTATAATGTCGATAAAACGGGTATCACTTCCATCCCGAACAAGCCGTCTAAAGTGCTGGCCTTACGAGGAAAGAAACAAAGTGGGTGCCTTAATATCAGCTGAACGCGGAACTCTGGTAACTGTTGAAACGTGCATGAGTGCCGCAGGTAACTTCATGCCTCCAATGTTTGTTTTCCCTAGGGTAAGAGAAAACCCACTTCTACTTGATGATGCACCTCCAGGAAGCAGCGCAAAGTATCATCCTAGTGGTTGGATGCAACGCGATATCTTCCTGTCGTGGCTTAAAACTTTTATTCAGTTTTCCAAACCAAGTGCTGAAAAACAAGTTATTTTAATACTAGATGGTCATTCGAGTCACACTAAGAGTCTTGAACTGATTGATATGGCTTGTGAAAACCATGTCAGTATGTTGTGCTTGCCCCCCCCCCCGCCCATTGTTCGCACCGTTTGCAGCCACTCGATGTAACCTTCATGACACCT